>JAOVVA010000019.1:21592637-21621710 GCA_028565275.1 Leiocassis micropogon
CTCATCTCTCACAGACAGATACTGAAGGGATAATTAGAGCAAAAAATGCTAATGTGGAAAGAATAGATGCAATTAGTCAGTTGAAACTAATTGACTGCATTTATGCTGTCACTTTATGCTAGATTGTGAAGACGCTTCTCTTCACAGTCTAACTAGCTGTTTTGTTTCTTAACACCATGTCCCATAAGTTCAGAAATGCATTTGTCAGTTAAATGTCTTTTGAAACAGTACTTTGGCATATATGCAGACAGTAAGGAAAAGAAACTTCTTTTACCAGCTAAAGTAAACTTATCGACTCCATTAACATTTAGGTTTTGCTTTGAAGATGTTGGGGCACATATTGTCTGGTCAACTTGTACAGCCGTGGCCAAAAGTTTTGACAGTGACAAATAGTAATTTTCACAAAGTCTGCTGCTTCAGTCTTTTTGGATATTTTTTTTTGCGCTACCATCAGTCCTGTCATGCCAACAGTAAAGCATCCTGAGACTGTTCATGAGTGGGGTTGCAGCCAAGGAAGTGGGCTCACTTACAAGAACACAAAAATAAAGAATGATACAAAAACAGTTTGGTGACAAACAATGCTTTTTCCAGCATGATGTGGCACCATGATGGAGCACGATGGAGGAACAAACCTTCGTTCCTTTTTGGGCCCATGTCCAGCAAAGTCCCCAGAAATTAATCCCATTAAGAGCTTGTGGGATTCTGTCCATCCTCAAGAGGCAGGTGGACAAACAAAAACCCCAAAAAGTCTGACAAACTCCAATTATTGCTTATGCAAGAATGAGCTGCCATCAGTCAGAATGTGGGCCAAAAGTGGATTGTCAGCATGTCAGGGCAAAGGTCTTAAAGAAAGACACCAATGAGAGACTAATTAACACTAATAAAATGGTTGTAATTATACTTCAGTCCTTCCACAGTAACTTCTGACAAAAAGGATCTAAAAACGCTGAAGCAGCAGAAAATTTATATTTGTGTCATTGTCAAAACTTTTGGCCACTGGTTTAGCTAGGACATGCTAGATTTCAACAGTTCTGGACTAAAGCTGGCTGTTGCATAATTCACGTACAGTGGTGTCAAAAGTAATAAGACAACATGGGCCATGTATAATAGTTGTGCACAAAACAGGTGCTTTCACTAATTAGTTCAAGCATACCTGGCTGATGATTAACTAAAAATCTGTCTATGTGACATGTAACAATGGTGTTCAGGCTCTGAACATCTTGGTCATCTCTAGACCTAAACCCAATAGAAAACTGTTGGACAATGGTGCAGAAGGTAGTAGCGGTCAAGAAAATGCAATCAAGCAGGCATGGATTGAACGAGTGACATCAGAGTACTGCAGACGTGTTTTTGACTCTGCAGCAGGTTTTGAAGAATAAAGCACTTTATATTAAATATTGATTGTTGTATAGCAAGTTTATTGCATAAAAGAACAAATTCTTCCTATTATCCTGATTGTCTTTATTTACAAAAAATGAGTGTCATTAAACCACTGAATTTTCCTTTTGTCGCAATATTTTGCCAACATTGTACATAGGTCTTATTCATAACCACAGCTCCTTATTTTTTTCTTATTTTTTATTGACTTAAATCATTAGGTAAATTTTGGATTTGCTTTGCATTTAATCCACAATCCTTTTCCTTGTTTAAAGATAAAAAATATATATAGTTATTGGTTCCATATTTTTTTTTCTTCTAAAAAATGAAAATCAAACACCTTTCCTTCACCCTTTCCCTTTAGTCTCTGTGTCCTGGGGTCCTGCTGTAAGGTCTCACACTGAAATTCATTTCCATGCCATCTGCTGCATCCTCACACCTCTGCCACATGTTCTGTGCATCTCCTTCTATGTCCTGTTAAAAACGCTCATCAGTCGTGCTAATTTCAGACCTGTCAGCACTGTAGTGGCATATTCAGGGGCTGCCAGCACCAGATGGACACACACACTGAGACCTTCCTTAGTGGTTTCTTTCATTGACCCTGCTTTTAACCAGATCCACAGAACAGAAACTATAGAAACTTATTAAAACAAGTAACTAATTTAGTTCACATGATTGTGGTAACAAAATGTTTCAAAGTTTACTCCAGGGCAGATGTGGTTTCGAACGTGTTTCTGTGAGAAAGAGGAGACTGAGGAGTTCTAAAAGGAAAATGTTACCTGGCAATGCTCCATTCAGGCTCAATGCGCTGTACAGTGGGATCATCAATGTACTCAAAGGTGAGCTTCTCCTTCACCTGGGCATGGTCCACACTCACAGTAATCTGCACTGGACCCACCCCCGTCAAAGAGGGAGCAGAGTAGCACACGATCTCCGTCATAGTCCGCCTGTGACAAAAAGCCACATATGTAACTCAAATGTGATCTCATATAAATCTATACGGTTAAAGCCTGCTCTATATTTCACTACCTATATGCAGCTAGGTTGCAAAAACCGTTCGTAAGTTATTATTCCTATATCTATACTCATACGTTATAAATACACACTCTTTTTCTCCCACCTTCAACAAAGAGCAAGTCAATATCTCTAATAGATTTAGGAATATGAAACTTACAGCAGATTATATAACTACACTGATGGCTACCATGGTTATTATTATGTCAAAAAGACTATTATTTCTTTATTATACAAGAATATTGTTGAATTCTCTGTTCAGAAAGTGTTGATTAATTTTCCATACTTGCAGCAAGGCTAATGACATGCACTCACTTTTATAGTAGCTTGCACAGGAACTGGTATGACAGACAAAAATGAAATAAAATCTATGTGTCTAATCGTGCAAGGTAAGTTAAGCCTTTATTCCACACATACACATTACGGCACAGTGAAATTCTTTATTCTTTGCATATCGCAAAGGTTTTTTTTTTCTTTGATAGGAGGCTGAGGTCAGATAGCATGGACACCAGTGATGCGGGACCCCCTGGAGCAGACAGGGTTAAGGGCCTTGTCAAGGGACCAACAGCGACAACTTGGTGAAGCTGGGGCTTGAACTGCTGACCTTCTGATCAGAGACTCAAAGCCTTAACACACTGAGTTACCAATGCCCTTACAGTTTTTGTGAGAATGTAAATTTTTAAGCATTTTTAGACAAAGTCATTTTTGTTAAAGCTTTATAAATCACTCACCTTTAGTAAATTGTACATTTAACTGTAGCTTATCTATTCATTAAAAAAACAGCCCTGCATGAGTGTGGCCTTTTTCTTCACCTCAGCTTATTGCTCCTGCATCTACACGAGATGGTATCAAATATTTGATAATAATATTTGGCGAGTTTGTGGCCGATGCTGCAACGAGTCATTCGAGGTGTTTTAAGTGGCATGCACATTTCAAGGGAGGAAGAACATCACAGGAAAATGGCGAGAGATCAGAAAGACCTTCAATGAGCTCAACTTCTGAAAATGTCAAAACCATTTGACAACTTGTGCATGATGATCGTCGGAGAACTTCTGCATTACACGTGCCAGACAATAATAAATTATTCACAGGTAAGTAATAAGTAATAAAGTACTTTCTTGTAAACAGAGTTTATCTTGAAATTTTTCAATACCACCTTGTATTAAGTTTCCTTTACTCATGACAATTTATTTGTGACTTCATCTACATTCTTCATTCACATGATTATATATAGTTGGATTATCACATCTGATGTTAAAGTAATATGAATTTATGAATGAATTTTAAATCAAGTAATAAATTGTGTTGCATTTATTCGTATTGAGAATGAAACCTGTCCACTCTGTCAGGTCCTTTATAACCATATTGCTTATAGTTAATTAATGATTTGTAGTTAATTATTGATTGTGGTGATACCATGGATTTTTCCTCTTCTTGTATGTCAGGGCAAAATAACTTATCTAAAATCTACGTCCGTTGTAATCTCACATATACTGCATGTTTGGTGGACAGTGATTAAAACGATGAGGCAGGTTCTTACTCATAGAACTCGCAGGTCTGGTTCCCGAACAGAACGCTGACGCTGCTCCCTGCACCCAGATTCACTCCAATGACGGTCACCTTTGTGCCCCCTGACTCCGGACCTCGACTCGGCGACAGCCCAGTTACAGATGGTGTCTGAGTTAGAGAGATAAATGGATAGGAAAGGCAAGACAATATAAGAGAGAGAGAGAGAGAGAGACTAATTTACTGTACACATACATAATGTAGGTAATACCTAGACATTATGAACAATTTTGGATATCTGCTTTCAAGCATGTCTAATTTCTGCAGAGCGAAGAGCAGGAAAAAAATTGTTCTCCATCCACCCAGAGTGGTGATATCTCATGGAAGAGAGTTCAAGACAACATATGCTTAAAATCTATAGTAAATATCTTCTAAGCACTTCACTGCCCACTTTCCGCCTTCCCCCCATGTCTTTCCGCAGCGCTTCCCTGCATTTTATTTCACGGACTGAAAATAGCATGTATGTACATTCTCTGAAGACGAGCAGATGGAGAAATACACAAACACCCAGCTCGGAGTCTTAAAATAGATGGTCGCTGACTCCTAATGCACGAGGGCGAAAAAAATACATTAACAGCATTTTCTGCTTCATTCGCTTGGGAATGCTACTCAGTCGTCCAGCAGCATTTCGATGAGTTTGGGGATAAACATGTTCATTTCGTTTATGACTATGACACGGTGGGTATAGGGATTTTAAAAGCACATAGTGAAAAGGGCGACACGCACATGCACTCAAACCAAGAGTCGAAAGGACTTAGCAAACTCATAATGAAAATGGCTCTGATAATAACCGGCAGCTGTTAATTGCTGGGGGAGGTGTGATTGTGTATGTGCGTGTGAATGTCGGTGCTTAAGTGTCCCCTCAGGTGCTTTTTTCGGTGTGGAGGAACATGGCTGCCATCCTGCCTTTAATTCAGCTAACAGCTTTCATTGTCTCCGTGTTCCGTGTGCCTTCCCCATGGTGCCACACGTTTATAATTGCTCCATACTAAAAACTAATTTGATTATGCTGTCAGGAACTACGCTGCACAAGCAGCAAGTGCGGTTTCCATTCTGCTGAAAAGCAGCGACAAATTAGAACTCTAATTTCTAATCGCGTGCGATTTTTCAAAACAGTTCATTTGAAGGGTCCGCCGTCGAAGACTCGATTCAGTTCGTTGTTTTGCTTTGTGATTGCATTAGACACATTAGCTCACTAGGAAGTGCGCGAATAATGCCATTATCCACTATGCAAATCAATAAAGCAAATGTTTCACAGTGAGAGAGAATAATAACAGGAAATAAAACAAAAGGAAACGTGAACCATAAAAATGAAATTATTTACCTAGTTGTGATAAACATATTAGGCTTGTAAATGGAGGATTGTAAAATCTGAACAAAAAAGCTGAACAGTTCATGGAAAGGCCATTATATGGACATTAAATGTCTGAAAAGTGAAATAATTATAAGTCTGTTCTTATGTTCGAATATAAAGCATTATCCTACAGCTGCCTGAACAAAAAATTCAATTCGGTCATAATGATTATTCATGAGCTTTTACTGTATAAGTGGAACTATTAAAGTACAACCAAAATAAAGGTAAGTTAATACCACCTCCTTTTTGCATAATTCAGAAGCATGCTGGGATCCTTACCACAAAGGAGTAAAGCTGGGAGGAGCGAGCCTGCAGCTCAGGTTTACACTCTCCCACACAAAGCTGCACAGGACCGGCGTCGGTGTCTTCTGAAGTTGCATCCATCTCACACACTATCCTGAAAATTCACATCGAGTTCACAAGCAATTAGAGCGCTGTATTTTGGAATTTGTATCAGCCACAACACTAAAACCACCACAACCACCACCACCAGGTCAACTGAATAACATTGATTTTCAATTATATACTAGTAAACTGGTGACAGGGTTGTGGGAACCCATGGCTCATCCATGTCTGTAGGGACCAAAGAACAGCCTGGTCTGATTCCACAGAAAAGCACAAAGATGTAGTATACATTGCTAAAAATGCTGGCTATGATAGAAGGGAATCAGAAGGGAATACCCAGTGCATCACCGCCTGCGACTTATGGGGTTTAGCAGCCAAATAGTTCAAGGTTGTTGATCCAGCCTTCAAATTCCCCAGATCTCATTCTGACCATTTATGGCACCCATGCCACCCAAAGGATCTGCTGCTAATGTCCCGGTGTCAGACACTACAGCACACTCCCACTAGAGTCATGACTGCGGAGGCAAAACTGTTCTTATGGCACAAGTGGAACCTTTAATGTTATGGCTGATCAGTGAATAATGCACAACTGTCTATTTTTCCAACATTAAGGTCAGTGAATGGCGTGTCTTCATGGTGACACAAATAATGAAACATCCTGGCTGAACTAACAAAACTCTGCAGAAAGGTTTTTTATACATTTTTCTATTTTCTACAAAATAAGCAACAGGATACTGTTTAAATAGTATACAGACCATTTTGTGTTCATTTTCACATTTCACATTCTTTTCGATACTCGATAATGTGAAATAGGGAACATTACAGTAGGCATTGCAATCTTTTGCTTTCTATACACTCACGAGCCAGCAGTTTGTGAAATTATAGGTCAAAGTTAACCTAGATAATGCTGCTTCAAAAAAAAAAACACATGCCGATTTCACATCATGCACCCTGTTACTTTTCAGAACATTAGCTTTTGTTCCAGGTGAATTTTATTCACAATCGGTCTGACTGGTGCTTCAGCTAAAAAGAATGCCTTAAATCATAAATATACTCGGCGTACTCATAATATTGGCACCTCTATGCAATGAATGATTGTAGCAAGGACATGTCCAGCCTTTCAAGCTGAATTCCTGTCAATACCATTGTATTTTTGCCATTTGGTGCTCAATTGATATGCCATACATGTTCAATCATGAGCAATTGGGGCCTGTATGGGCATCCAATGCTAAAGTCTGCCTCATCCTCGTAACGTTCGCACCCTGCTGCGTCATAAATATGGCCCCTAACAGCGCGCTGAAGGCCTGCGTAAATCACAGTGAGTAGCTGCAGCAGATCAATACTGTTTTATCATACTCTCTGATCTGATGTCACCCGTGCAGGCAGGTGGCCAGATCAAATGACAGAATAAAAATGTGCCACTCATCGATTGGCACTTGTGGCGAGTAGGAAAGATTGCAACGCAATCATGCTTGCTTAGTGCATGTGCTGGGGTTGTGACTACAGTTTGAGAATATATAAGTACTGTGTACATAGGTGTATACTGTATATAGTTGCATACAAACACAACCCCTATTACATTCTAAAAGCAGCTCTAAGCAGCAGCGTTAACTCTGTGCCAGTCTAAGATAAATGACTCTAGCTGACGGTACTTGGGGTGACGTAATGGCTCTAGAGGCTGCGCGGCAGAGAATTTCTGCTTCGAAGGCTCTGGTATCGTGTGCAGCCCCTTTCCTCATTTCCTCCTGACACTCCTCCACAGCTCCATACAAATGAATTCACCCAAGCTCTATCGTACTTGGATTAAACTGCTGTCAGAGGCGAGGAGGACTGACAAATCTCCTCCCTTGCACGTCACGCATTTCAATTACAGCTGCCGAGGCTTGCTTCGGCCCCTTCGGCATGCTGCACCAAGGCACGAAAAAGAAACCAGGCTGGGCACACAGACAGGGACTACTCACAGTATCTAAAAAATAAATGCATAAATAAAATATAATATACCCATGGCAATAGTAAATTCTGCACCCAGTGCGCTGTATCCCAGGGCTTGCAGTCAAGGCTAACCTTCTACATCTCTAAAGATTTGCTCTGAAATAAGGTCATGGTATAAAAACACTGTCAATTGTAAAGTTCACAGAATTCTGTAATTCGCTCAACCTTAAAAGGCCATGACTACACCGTACTGAGGAGCTACACTGTACGTTCAGCATGAACATCTCCCTATAAACAGCCACGCGTGATCACGCTTCAGACGTGTAAATAAGACTGCAGTACCCACGACATTAAGGTGTAGACTCAAGTGGAGGCTGATCTGCATATACTCAGTAGTCACTAATTAATAGCCTACCATATTAGTGCCAGAAGCCTAGGCCTGACTGCACAGTGTGTTATGCTGTTCATTAATTTCATGTCCGTTGTGAATCAAAGAGGCTTTTTAAAAGTGATGTCTCACAGAGAATGCTGGGTGAAAGGATGCGCAATTCTAAAATAGACTACAGATTTATTTATTTGGTAGGGACTAGTGCCAGAATAGCTTATTAATAAAATATGATCATAAATATAGTCAAGAAATGTCATTAACTCACTCACTCATTTATTCTCTATACCGCTTATTCTATACAGGGTCATGGGGGGCCTGGAGCCTATCCCATGGGACTTGGGGCACTTGACAGGGTACACCCTGGATTGGTGCTAATCCATTGCAGGGCACACAAGCACATATTATTAGACTGTATACACCAATTTTAGGTCACCAGTTAGATCTCACCTATTATATCATGCAACAGCTTAAAGAAACCCATTACTGGCTGGAGTTGGTGTGATTAATAGATTTGCTCTTTTCTACTCCCAAACACAGACAGCCGTGGGATTAATAAGATTCAAACTCACAGCTTCTGGATGATTTAGGGAACACATTTCTGTTACACCACACACAAACATGTTTTGAATGAGTTCCACTTATTGATTAGTGGGTCTATGCTATGTTATGAAGCATGCTATAGCATGCATTACGGAGCTTCACTTAGAAAATTTGATTAGAATGGTACTGTACAGGATGCTATTACATCAAAGAAAACAGTAAAGCTGTAGTCCTAAAAAAATCTGGGATCATTACTCATGTCATAAAGTCATACAGTAACCTATCGTGAGAAATTGTTTGACTACGCAAAATAAAATGCTTTGGGAGGCAATACAGCCATTTGCCTTATTATAATTGAACAAAACATGGCTTTAAATGCTCTCTCTCTCCCAGTGGAAGGTAAAGCCCTCTTCCAGTGCCTGACACCAATGAACCAGTAAAATGTACTAAATACCATGACCTTACACTCAATTGGTTGTCTGATAGAAAATAGATAATAGTAATTTCCATTAATTAAGGCTGGTGAAGTTCTAGAGTTGTAGTCGTTGACTGAAATGCTGTAAAGAAATAAGCATAAATAATTTTTGGCATTTAGCATATATTTAGTTTGGAAATAATCTAATCCAATCATGAAGTTATGAACTTTCCATATTTCTGGATTTTAGATTCTCAAGTTGATGCACAAGGCGCTGGCTTGGAGATATTTGCAGAAGCTTGTAAAAGCTGGGTTAACTAGCCGTTAAGCAAACAAGCAAACAAGCAGATGCTGAGTGATTATTGAGGAGTAAGGGAGTGGGAGGTAGGGTGGGTAGCAACCTCCCAGCGGAAAGAAACTAGCCAGGTCTGCTGCTGCTCTAATTAGCCTTTTCTTTCCCCTGTTGGAGAAGGCTGTGAATGTAATCTTCAGGATAGCCGTCCATCACGAGTTGTTTGGGCTGCCTCTGTGAAGATGTTTCTGTGTGAGGAAAACTGCCAGCAGATCCAGCAGAGCAAAGCAGAACCCCCCGAACACCCCGTATGGAGCGGCTAGCACGTCTTAGCGCAATGACAGGTCTAATTGGCTGCTTTTGAATCTGGCTAGTCTATACGGCCTGTTGTCATCGAGTGTGTTAGCAAGTGTGTTCTGCTTGTAACAGGTTCTTTTTCTGTTCTGGACATGGGTTAATCTAGGACATTGTGTTTTTTTTCCCAGTGCATTCTATTTTGAGGCGGATCAAAGATGAGCTAAACTAGATTTTTGTTCCAGTTTTATATGAATTACTGACATTCTGATAGCAGCTTCCTTTAACGGATACACAGACCAAATCAATTAGGATTCACGTTTAGTTTTATAGATATTTAAGGACTCACTGTTCTGCAATGATGTAGCCGTCGTCTTTGGGGGTACACCGCACTCCTGCCACCTGCACGTTATCTTCCATTTCAGAGAAAGACAGACCCAGGTTCACGCCACGGATAGTCACCCTGGTGCCCCCTTCTGGAGGCCCAGCTACTGGGGTCACCTGTATGAAAAGGAAAAAAGAGAAAATAAATCTTGTTACTTATTATAATACAGATCTAATATAAGGAATTTGACTATTTTATATAATATTATGTACTAAAGTAATAAACAAGCTACAAATTGCTGGGTTCCATAACATGACTTTATGCCTAAAGCTTAGGGCAGGTAGCATCACATCCTGATTCTGCTTTTACTTGTAAAGACCTTTCATAGGTGCTCACTTATGCACGATATATGTAACACAAAAGAACGCAAAAAAACCCTGCTTGAATCAGATCTGCTTGCTGTCACCAGAGGCGACAAATCAACCGTGAGACCATATCAGTACTTATTGCTGCCCATCTTCTCATAAAATGCAATATGGCGGCACAGCATGACCTTGGCTCTGGGTGGCATGCAGCCTTCTGTGCTGTTAAAAACCCCTGAGTGCATGAGTCCCTCCGTCCTGGCCTTTCTCCAAGGAAGACAGGCAGACAGAGAAAGAGTAAGAGATAGAGGCAGAGAGAAAGAGGGGCATGTGCACTCAACAGTCCACTACATACACAATCAATAAACCATTAGTGGGCGGGCATGCAAAAGTAAAAGCAATTCAACTACAGTTCTTAGGCTGTGACTGTTCACTGATCTGAGACTAGTCACGTTTTGTAATCTCACTCTGAATACCCCAGGAGAACTCAGCCAACACGACCCAGTGGGACCGCAGCCTTGTAGTCTCGATTTAGTGGACATTAATTGTTCAGGATGTAAAGGAAGCTTGTCACTGCAACGCTGGAGGGCACGAATACATGAATCTTATATTAGTTCCTGGCCATGAAGCACCCTTGGAGGTGAATGTTGTGGATTAAGGGGGGGAAAAAAAGCAAATGGAAAAGTAATTCTAAATATCTCCATCTGACTCCATCTGCCATGACTAAATTTGACTTCAGCCATTTTACATAAGAAACGCAGAAGCAAGAGAGAAAAGACCAGTTGTGTAACAGAATGAAAGTCTGCTTATTTAGGAGCTGGAATACAGTAGCTTGTACAGAGAAGAAGAGTAATGTGAAGATTCACACCAAACCTAATAGAAGATGAATCTGTCAAAAACGAAATAGAGTGCTGTATGTGCTCTCTTCAAAATCTAGACAACAATATACCATCTATCAGTAGAATGTCGAGTAGAGTTCATCACTCAGCATGATCAAGAGTCTGCTTTCACAGCAAGAACTTTTGGACAACCATGGATCAGGCTTGCATGCAGCAACCTGTAGTTTACTGTAGTCTTATACGCTATACCTATAGAGAATCAGAGACTGGCATGAGATGACTCAGATAACTATAAATTTCTTAAAAGACTCAGATGTTCTGCTGCAGGGAAGTGTGAAAAACCTGCAGGCCTGTATATCCAACATGACCGTAACAGGAGACACTCTTCTAGCAGTTTAAGTGTATAGTGCACATCAGACTGAGGCTTCATAATGTGCAGTGCTTATTTTGTTTTTGTTGAACCCCAGTGCAGTAAACTTCTCAGTGCAAATCTTTCACACAGGTTAGAAACACAGCATTTGCTCTTGGACTAAAACAACAGCTCTGAGACCAACTGAACAGAACAAAGTCTGCTTTTAAGCTCTAGAGTTGTTTCGTTGTAAGAAAGCGATCTGACCGTGAAAACCGAATCAAATATGAGCTGGGAGACTAAAGCGAAGTGCTGAAGACAAATATAACGTGTTCTGGAAATGTTCACCAAACAGAAAAAAAGAAAGAAAGGGAAAAGGAACGTGTGTTCTTGGCGCTCAGGTCATTTCCATTATTTCAGTGTGTTCCAAGCAATGGTTTGTTTACCAACTAATAAACAAATTTTGCAATATTCTGCAGTACATTCTCAGCACTGTTCCCCCTAAATGCTCCTCAGTGATTGATTTTTGGATCGTTCAAGCAAAGGAAAATTCCTAATTTCACCCTGATTCGGATTCAACAACCTAACACATTTGCATTTGACATTTAAACATTTAAGCAAATGCTTTCACGCTAAGCCCCTTACAATTGAACAGAAGAGGCCAAGGTTAAAGGTTAAGCCCAGGGGTTCAATGGCAGTATGGAATTGGCTGCATTTGAACACAATCATCTTATCAAGAGCCCACAGCCTTGACCTGCTGACACAAACATGTTAAACTGAGCGTGACTGACCAGCCATGACAGATCTAAAAGTCTTTTATCCTACATGGGTCGCCATGTGTCCGTCTACGTGTTCACACTTTAAACATCTTTATTCTTCTTTGAAAAGACGACGCTGTGATGAATGACGGCAAAAACTGCCCTACACTGAGGGCAATCATCAGACAGCTTAGCGAGGGGCAGTAGTGTAGTAGTGCCACAGCAATTTCACCCTCATTAACTGTCCCAGTTCTGGCCTGCAGGAAGGAATCCGACCTTCCAAGCGAATCTTTATGCTTCACACACTTCTGAAGGGAGCTGCTTCCCCGGGGCTAACCCAGATAATGTACACTCATACTGTATATAAGTGTAAGTGTGTGAGTACTTGACAGCAACTTAATCTCAAACGCACACACGTAGAGGGCAGTGAGTCTCGACTGGGTATATACGAGTGTAAAGCGTGGCGCCTCTTTGCTCTTTATGTGCACATATCCTGTGGCTCCGTTCACAGTGTAATCCTGTTATGAGACAGGCGTTGCCCGCCTCACTCCCTTGACTGTCACATTCAAAGAAGGCTAATATGCCAAACGGGGGGAAAAAAAGGCAGCCTACTTCCTCTTCTCACACTGATCAGGGAGGCAGGGGGTTAACTGCATATGCTGGATCAGGCTGTTGATTACAAAATCCTCCATAAATGAGCTGATTTGGCGTGCTGCGAGATGCCTTGGAAGATGCCAAACTTTTATGGCGGGCATCAGAGAATTCCTTTGTGCCATAAAACCCGGGCCACCCTTGCAAGTCAAAATGATGAGCCAGAGAGAAAGGATGCTGGAAAGAGTGTGGATCGTACATATGTGAAGGTTTATTCAGGCTTAAACATACACAAAGCGTAGCGATGCACCGGTTGCCAGACGCTGACAGAAGAGATTTGTGTTCGCCTTGGGCGGGAAGTGGGGACGCAACATCCTCAGAGCTTCTACTCATAATTCAGAGAAAAGCTTGTTCTACGTATCAGCTTTAATATCTGCTACTAAAAGAATGTTGTCCTTAAGCTAAAACTGTGTAGTGCTCCTACTGTGGCAGTTTTTAGCTCCAGACAATGACAGAGAGAGAGAGAGAGAGTGCGAGAGAGAGAGAGAGACAGTGGGGTTATACGGAGTGGTATAATATCTGAGCAGCTCCTGAGCTAAATGTGATGCTGACACTCAGAACAAAAAGCCTGTCTATTGAGGAATAGAAGGAAGTTTTATAACAGTAAATGCAAGCATAAATGGTGGATTTATTTCTGTCCTTTGAATTCTTTCTCTCGCGTGTGCCCGTGTATAATAAGAGAGTCGTAATAATGTGAGCAGCAAAGGAACAGAGGTATGATTTGTTACTCTAGCCGACATGGACTGTTTTACGGTGGCTCGAGCATGTCCCATTTTGCTGCTGGAACACACTTTATGGGCTTGATAAAATTCAGATTATGACTTGTTTCTTGCTGCATAAACCTCACACTAAATGCTCTATTTGTGTTTAACTGCCTTTTAACTGATGCCTGGCAGTGATTTAAAAAAAAAAAAGGAAGGAGCACATGAAAGAAAGCGGAAGGGAAAAAAAATAAGTCTTAATTGTGATGTTTTTTGGACAACTGAAGTCAGCAGCACAGGAGGAAAGAAGGAAAGGAAAGAGGGGTGAGGGGAAGGCATTTTGTTTTGGGAGCACTGGGCTTTTTGGATGACTGGGTTCAATTTAATACTCCTCTGCAAATAGACTCGTGAGCCCATGAGGGACAACGTTGTCACAGTAATGCTAGGTTTGTAGCTGTAAGCGGAGCGGTGCTTCAATCAGGCCGATATGATTTATTTATTTTCATTTCAAAGTGGACGTCTTTTTTCTCCTAAGGCCAGTCGGTATGTGTCTGTACGTGAGAGAGAGAGAGAGAGAGAGAGAAAGAGAGAGAGAAAAAAGAGTTGACTATGTAGATGACTCTGGATGCTGCTTGTGCATGCATGTGTGACGATGAGTTCTCCTCCTTGTCACATCAGTATTTATGAGTGCAGCCTGTGTAGGTTAGAGGTGTTGGAGAATGGCCATGAGTGTGCAAGGTCGTTGCAAAGTTAAGCATGGCTGTTAAGACTCCGTAAAGTCAAACGAGATGCGCATATGAGCTCTTTAAAAGCACCCATATTACGTTCTTTATGTTCCAATTAATTTCCCATTTAACACAGAGCCCTGTGAAATTATGCAACCAGAAGTGATGGGGAATAAAGCTCACTTAAGGGGCATTTACATACATAGGCCGTAGGTAGATGTGTGGAGATATATGTCATTGTGCTTTTTTTAAACTGCTGCAAATAGATCTCTGATTAATCAGCCACACAGGCTAGAACATTTATTTCTGTCTCTTGCGCTAGATTTGGTCATAAGGTCTGGCGCAGCATTTATAACCAGCGTGCACGTTCCTGACCCGTGAGTTTTGAAAAAAAATGGTGCTCTTTTAATACCCACTTGGAAAGTTGAATTTCTCGAGAACTCGGGAATCATTAAGGTACATAGGAGGAAGACTAATGAAAGGAACATAACGCATCGAAGAATATACATAGGAGGAAAAAAAAACGTTTGTGCCAGGATGGGTAAGAGTAAATCCAGGTCAATGTTTAAGAGTCGTTGACAAACAAATTCCAAAAGACGTGTGAGGATAAGAAATCCCGCCTTCTGCATTAGGACTGGTTAGAAAAGTCATTCTCATCCATGATTAGTTAGAAACATAGGGCACAGGATCTAAGCAGGACTTAAATCAGTGTATTTTTAGCCCAGTTTAAGACAATGACTGTTAATTACGAAATTTTAGTGTCAGTCTAAACACATTTATGCATAATGAAGGGATTTATATGATGGTTTCTTAAGTTAAACTGGGACCTGAGATGAAATTTCTCATGAATGAAGGCATAAAACTGACTCCAAGCAATAAAACATTCGAATGGTGCAAACATTTTAAAGAAGCCCATACTGTACGTCTGTGAATGAGCATGCTGGTCGTAGTAGTTATTGCCACACCCCCTATACAGTCCTGACTTCGTTCTAAGCCATTTCCACATATTTGAAGCTATTTAAGGAGTTCCCAGGAGGCCAGCGTTTTAGACTGAGAAAATTTTGTACTGCACCTTGATGGTCTCCGAGCACTAGTGAAACAGTGGGATTAGTGCATTATTGTAGCAGGGGATTACAGAAGTCACGTCCCCAAAGTGTCAATAATAACGATAAGAAACAAATGACTTTCTGTTCTCTTTACTTCCTGTTTGTGTATGTTGAGCTTGTTAAATACAGGAGAATATGATTCCTAATTAAAGCACTAACTTGCTTGTGTGTGAAATTTTTGCTTCAACTAATTTTCACTATGTTTTCTTTCTTTTCGCTGCGTCTCACACCCTCATCCACTTTCGAAATGCATGAAACTTAGTCAACATCTCGTCTTGTGCATTTTTTAAAAGCTATTTCAGAACTTTTTCACACACAGAAGCTAAATGAGCCTTCATTTACTGTGAGTGGCATTTCTTCTCTGTTTGTCATAAACACATCAATACACCGACTGAACGACTGAAAAGGCAAATTGTAAAAAGCAAAACATAGATGGAAAACCAACAAAAGACATCTGTCAGATTGCAGGTATGTCTGATTGTTCTCGGAGCTGTGTCGCTTCGCTGAACATCTGATAAGTGGGCTACAACTCGCCTTTACGTAGATGTTTTGGATTTTATTTGAAGATTTTTTATTTGTCCAGATATTTATAGATTTCTTTATATTTTTAAAACTTTTTTTCATTGTGTAATAAGTGCAATTAACCCTTTGTGTAAATAATAATGAAAAAAAAAAAAAAAACATAAAGCAAAACTAAAGCTAGTTCCTGCAAATGAATAGCACCGGCTCTGCTTCTTCGTATTCCCAGACTCATTTGACGCCTGTCCCTCTCCATTTAACAAAGCTGCTTAAATATTAATAGGGCTTTAGAGGAGGGATGGAATGTTGTTAAAAGAAGCATTAATTATTCATGCCATTCCACTTCTCAGGGGCAGCGTTGCTAATATCCATGTATGTATACAAATCAGCTTAGATATCCGAGCATGCTAAAACACGGGATTTCTTCTGTTCAAGCCGCGCAGTTGCTATTTTAAATGGTTATTCTTGAATGCCACCATGTTGTGCAAACCTGACCATCATCACCCTAAAATTCTGCTTAGTTTCCATGTTTAAACAGAGATCCATTAATCCATGGGGATAGAACTATATCACCCTAGATTTCATTCGACTTATATAAGCCTCGATATAAAATCATTTTGTAACTATTATGCGCTTTAACAGTTTTCCTTGTAAAATCTCTCTTGCTTGAACTACAGTACTGGTGCAAAAGTTTTGATCCATGCCTCATTTCTTTATATTTTGCTTCCAAAGAGCCAGTCCTTTATCATATTTTTAATGTAGGCTTGAGGAATAGTTGCAGGCAAGTTTTGGTTCTCATTTTTAGTTCAGTACCTGGACCGAACCATTTGCAGAGGAATAATTTTTTTAAGCCACACAGTGACCTATGAATCATTCAGGCACAAAACATCTAATGTAAGGCATTCACCAATGAGAAACAGGTGCAGATGATAAGAGATGATCAGGCCAGTGATGCTGAATTCTGAGTGGCGGGAAAGGAACGGACGAGAGGGGAAATGAGGTTGCTGCTGAGGTTGATTTATAAACAATGATTTTTATGTAGGTACTTTGGAGCCAGTGCTGTGTTTTACATTTAAACATTTACATTAATGGCATTTGACGCCCTTTTTCCAGAGTGACTTACAGCACATTTGATCTCATGATAAATCTGAGCAGCTGAGGGAGAAGGGCCTTTCACAAGGGCCCAACAGTGGTCACTTGGTGGTGGTGTAGTCTGAACCTGGGACTTTCCAGTCAGCAGCCCAATACCTTAACCACTGAGCTAATCCTGACCCAAAATAAGCTATTGCAGAGTTGTGAACTTACATCATACAGTAGATTAACGGACAAGGTTTCTTGCTCCTTGTTTCTTTTGTTAAATCATTTGATAAAGATAAATAATGTTTTAGGAATAGTACCATCTGTGCTGAAGTCTGTAATGAAATCTGAGAGTTCATCACTGTACTGTTAAATGTCTTGAACAAAGAAATGTTCTCTCTCTCTCTCTCTCATTGCAGTCTATCAATCTCTCTCAGACCTTCCATCATGCCCTAGCTTCTGATTGTTACCTTTCATCTTTAGCCGTAGCATTTACTCATCTATTTCTGTCTCCTTTGGTGCTCAAGGTACACTTCCACACATCTACACTATATATATATATATATATATATATATATATATATATATATACAGTATATCAAATAATACAGTAGCTTCAAACCCTGACCAAACCCTGTCATACACACATATACAGAGTAGCTTAATTACTCTGGATCTACAGGCATTAATCCTTAGCAGAAATATGATATATTTCCTTTTTATTTCAGACCCAAGACCCAAGATAAAATAGGACCAGACCTAATACCGCTTGACGATTCAGTATCCAGTGAGATATCGGCTCAGAACAATCATTACACTAGAGGAGGAAATCATTTCTGCATGTAACGACATCAGTTCTGATTTAGTAAGAGATGTTCAGATGTTTAGTAAGAGATGTTATTTTGAGTGTGCACACTAGTGCTGTGAAGTCACACGTAGTCAATTTGAGCATTTTTTAATTATTAATTAATTAATTAATTTTTGTCTATGGATCCAAACTTTTACACCAATCTGAATACACATACACCACAACTACGTCACTAATTAGTGAAGCCTGAGAAGTCTTTATTCACTGAGTCTTAATTCATTAAAAAAGGCAGTGCTAGCAGAGTCATTAAAGCAACCATTTTAAGTGGCTTGTCTGCGCATCGTCGGGCCCGGAAGAGACAAATTTCTCAATGTGTGGGTTCTGCACCAGGACAGACCTTAACACAGTCTAGCCATCCGTTACACATGCTAATTATAGGCCATGTATTATGTTCTCCTTGCACACACACACACACACACACACACACACATAAACACGCACACACACTCTGAGAGTAGGACAGAGCTCCTATTTCTTTTCTCCTCCTACCAGTAGAGGCATTGATAACCTCAGCTCAGTCAAACCGCAGACTGAAACACGATCACTGCTGCGTCTCTACTACAGTCTGTGTGTCTGTGGCCGTGTGTGTGATACTGTATGTGAGTTCTCATGAATCAAGTTTTGTCACTAGACAGAATACTTATATTAAAAGAGACAGGTGAGAAATTTGTCTATTTGTAAGGTATTATAAGCTTCAGTAAATCTTCAATATGTCGTGGCATTAAAATCTTCTCAAGGTTCTATTTGGGTTGATCTGTTGAATATTTAGATTTACTGCATTTACATTTTTATTTTCATCCTCATCAATCCATCGAGTGATGCCTAGTGTTTTGAGGATTGGGTTGGGGTCACCCTAGAAGCGACAACGCCCATCAGTGATCGAAGGCCATCAGTTAAATTCTGATTTGTGGTGACTCAAATCATGGCACTAAATGGCTCTAGAAGTATAACTTAATTTTTCTCAACCTTGAAGGTTAAACTCTAAAGATACAAACAGTATAGTATACAATTCTTGATACGATTTAAACAACAAAAATATGGCTGTCTTTTCAGACAAAGAAAACACACTAGCAAAGAAGGGTAATGTTTCACTGCTGCTAGCCAGAGTCTGGTCATTGTCCCCTAGGGTGATGGCTAAAACTTCTTGCCCTTGTAGACAAATTGAAGGTTAGACGCACACACACACACACACACACACATATACACACATACACACGCATACACACACATACACACACATACACACATACATACACATACACACATACACACACACACACATACATAGGAAGAGAGAGAGCCTCATCCAAAAAAGACACACATATATGAGTGAGTCACTCAATGAAATCAAACACCAGCTGCTCTCCCCCCTGCAAAGTGATTTGAGAAGAAGGATACACAGACAAAAGAGCAGAATAAATGTTGCACTGACCACACAGACAATCTGGGAAGCTGTTTTCGATAAAATAAGGGAGGGGTTGGGGTTGGAAACTTTTATCTCTGCATTAACTTACAATGAATAAAAGCATTCTGCCTCATTTTAGAAACTTTATTAAATATAAAGTACATATATTAAACAAACAAAAAAAAAACACACACTAGGTTTCCATTATAATGTTGATAGACTGCAGTCATTAGTATTGAAAGGATTAATAAAGAAGGTATTTCTTATCAGTATCAACACATCTTGCTCTTTTATTGTAGTTACAACCAATCTTTGGTTCAAGGCATTAAACTTTAGAATATTTCTAAACAAGACATTTTTAAACATGGCATCAATCCGGTGACAACAGTAACTTCTTTTCATTTTAACGATAATGTCATGGAGACACGTCCTTGTCTATATTTATGCCTTTTATTGAATAGCATATTGCTGTTGATTACTTAATTCTGATTGGTCTGAAGCAGCTTTGACATTAGTTCTAACTGTAAGGTTTACATCAATGTCTTTTTCTAACATGGTAGCATTTCTGGAAGGAGTCTCCAGTGTCAGCGCTGTGCAGGAGAGTCAGAGGTAAAGTTGGTCCTTAACTTTCTGGCATTACAATGGGATTTGCAGTTCATTGTTAACCTGATGAGATTTGTTATAAAGATATAAAAGAGGCCAGTTAGGGAATGAGGTTTTATAGTCGCTATAATGTAACTGAGATCAGGAACTGACTTGTTAAGCACAATAATTACAATGGATAAAATCTACAGTACTGTACAAGATCCAGCTGTGTTAGCTGCTAACTGTTTACTCCTATTTAAACCTTCTGACAGCGTGTCAAACACGTCACACAACTTAAAATGTTTGGTTCAGTGATGAGGGGTTCTCCCTTTTCACACAGATCTCGTCTCGCCCATCACTTCCTCTGCTACTGGAATAAGGTGCAACTCTATTCTGTCTCCGTACTTTTCACCATGCCACAACATTCCCGCCTTGCACCGGCAGTGTAAAAGGAGCAATAGACTATCTTCACACATCATCACTCAATTCTTTGTTCATTTCTACCTTCATAATCAACAAACACTTCAATGGTACTCTCAGAACAGACACAGAGTATGCAGTTTTTTTTTTTACAGATATTATTAAAATGAAATGTTGCTAATATTTTGAAGATATTATGTTTAACAAACTACAGATTTCTATAAAGTTATACAATATAATCAGCACATGTCAAAATGACCCAGCAAGCAGTTCATCCATGGTTAATTATCAAAGCGGACAGACGGGTTTACTGACCTCGGTGATGCGGGGGTTAGTGCACTTGACGTTAGTGGTGGCTAGATTTAGCCAGCGGTTGGTGTAGGGGTTGATCATGGGACAGTGGTGCTGTAGGGTGCAGCGGCCCTCCATGCTGCACCAGCCACACTGGAACTTCCTCTCCGCCTTCAGGCACATGCCACAGCTGTCTCTCTGAGCGCCACACTTGTACAGATGCACTGCGGGGAACAGGAGGCGTCCATTATCACGCTTAATAAGCACGACAGAGAATAGACCAAGGTCCTGCTGTGAAATCTATAAGTCCTAAATGAGTCCAAAATACCATTAAAGCCCGATTTGAGCTGAATTACTTTTACCTGAGGAGATACTTTAATTTAAGCGATTATCGACAAAATCAGGGATGGGAATTCAGTACAGATCAGCAGGTTTTTTTGTTATAGTCTGGGCTCCCTCAGTCATAGTAATTCTGTTCAACGTTACTAACAACAAGCAAACAAACGAAATTCTAAAAAGAACACAAGTTACAGTTCAGCAACTCGGAGAAGCAGGTATTTTATTCTGTACTAAAAAAATAACATTACCAGTCCTTCTTGGGTATGACAATTTTTTAAAAATCATAGCAAGGAAATTCTTCAAGGATACTTCTTGGTTGCTTGACTCTATGACATCACAAGGGTCACATTAAAGCCATTATGAATTGACTAGGCGTTAGCTACGGAATATTCACCTAGGTCACATCACGGACTCTGCTATAAGCCGTGGCCGACCATTCAAGAACTGCCTAAGAACTTCCAGGATTTGCCTACCAACTGCTACAAAGAACCTACAGTACTATTACTCAAGATTTGCTAGGAATGGTCAGGACCTGATGATTTCTCAGCCATTAACCTGGATATCCGTGATTTAGAGAAGCTATGAACTTGCCATGCATTCTGTACATTTGCAATAAATATCACCAGATGCAGCATAGTAGATATCAGAGCATACGTTTTTGTAGTTTAGTGCACAGGGTTGGATTTAGTGGATTTGCTCCATCCCCTGTATCTCAAGAGGTTTTTTACCAGTAATGACAGCTCAAAGCTGTCCATGTCAACACTTAACAAGCAAACTGTGAAGCCAATATTTTGGTACGAGCCATTCACAGTACAAGTCGGTCTCCGAGCTAAATACAAACCCCTACAATCCATGATAATTAAAAAATTTAGATGATGTCTGTTAGTCAGCGACTACATTTAAAAATTGTTAGAATGGTCTTTTTTTTTTTTGCCTTAAGTAAACAGATTTCATTGTGTGTGTGTGTGTGTGTGCGTGTGTGTGTGTGTGTGTTTTGGGATAGGGAACAGGGATGATCCTTGAGATTGCACACACATACAGACAAAGAAAGAGATAGCAAGAGACAAAGAGAGAGATGTGTGTATGTGTGTGTGTGTGTGTGTGTGTGTGTGTGCGTGTGTGTGTGTGTGTGTGTGTGTGTGTGTGTGCATGTTCCGAGAAAAGGCAGAGGTCAAAGCTCAGTTATGTTGAAGTGTTACCTCGGATGTTCTCAGGATTATCAATGATGAAGTTGCCGTTCCACACCACAGAGAAATCCACCGGCAGCTCACTAATCCTCATCCCTTCATACAGATACTGAAGAGAGAGAGAGAAGAGTAAAAATGAGGAATTTGGAGAGATCACTTATCTGACTAATGCTTTTACTACATTACTCTCCAGCGTAGACTCACCTTTCAAAGGCACAAAGACTCAAAGGCAGCTCACCTTGTATATGCGTGTGTGTATGTAATAGAAAGCATGGTGTGTCTGCATTTCACATTTCACGTTGTGCATTATAAGCAGATATTCTTTCATGTGTTAAAGCTGAGTGTTAATCTTTTACATTTAAAATAACACAGGTAGACAATCGAACCCTCGTCAGAGTCAGCCTCGGTTCAGCACGACATCATGTGAACACCGCCGACTCTGCTGATTGTGAGTAATTAAATCATAAAGTCATCTGATTAAATATGAACTATTGTTCAGCCAAAGTTTTGAACCCCTTTTGTTTTGATCGATGTTCTCATTTGGGATCTATTCGATTTAGCAGATTTTATTTCTACTTTAATTCATGGCAGCAAAGCTAGAGTGAAAACAAAGGAAGTGCCGACTCTGCAGAATAGTGTCGAGATTGGAATTTCATGAGTTCTATGCAGGTGCAGTCATTAAGAGCAGATGTAGAGGAAGCTTCTATAGGGTACCAGTTATGCTATGTGTGTGTGTGTGTGTGTGTCATACCGAGCTGTTCTGGCACTGTACACTGGAGCTGTTGAAGCGCAGCGCTGTGACTCGGTGACTAACCCCCTGGATGTGCAGCACACACTCATAACCACGCTGACCCGACTGAGGCTGTGGAAGGTTCCGAGCTTTCAGTGTGATAGGCTTCACTTCTCCGGCGGGGATCAGAATCTCCTCTGAGCGCACCAGCTGAGGACAGTCCTGATAACCAAAAATGAACAAACACCCATACTCATACAATGCACAGACACCAATACTCTGTGTAAGACACAACATAAATAATGGCCGTAAGGACACAAGAGCTTGTGTGTGTGTGTGTGTGTGTGTGTGTGTGTGCGTGTGTGCGTGTGTGTGTGTGTGCGTATGTGTGTGTGTTTCTTCACCACAGCCTAGCTGTGAAGCCTGGCACTTAATCACTGTTTAAATCTACTGGATCACAGCACTCAGGGGATGGACTTGCCAATAACAGGACTGGTGCAAAAAAGTGTATGTGAGGCAACAGGACATCTCACTGGAGGTTTGGACTGTCATGTGCATGCATGTGTATGTGTGTATTTGTGTGTGTATGTGTGTGTGTGTGTCTGTGTGTGTGTGTGTGTGTGTGTGTGTGTGCGAGCGTGCACGTGTGTGCGCGCATGCTTGCAGGTGTTCAGTTGATTAATGTGCTATGTTAGAACCTGTCAAGTGGTAAACACACACACACTCGCCCTCTCCTCATGAGTAATTAGCAGCTGATACCAAGAGTCCAAAAATCCAAGAATAGTCTTACCCACTACAAACATACACATGCAAACACATAAGCCGCTAACAAAACATGATTAATATATACATAAACAAATTATTATTTTTTTTTTACAAAAATGATTTTTTTTCCATACATATCACACACATTTTTATATTTTCTTTCTTGTTTGATGTGTACATAAACCATAGCTTTTGTTATTTAACTAAAAGTATATGTTTTAACCTAAAATGATCACACAGAGCGCAATTAAACTGAATGGTTAAAATAAAAAATATTAAACAAATAAATAGCTTAATCTCTGTTTTTTTTTCCACTAGGGGACAAAACTGAGCAAAACATTAAGCCTGATAAACTCAGCTACTCTAAAGCTGTGAAACTAACTATACTAAATTTGATGCTCTTGTTTCTGTGCAAATTAATTCATTTTAGAGAACTCAGAGCAAAATGCAATACCATTTAATTTTTTTTTTGCATTTTATTCGGAATTTTGCAAAATATATGAACTTTCCATTATATTGTTACAAATAAAACATGATAAACTGTCAAAAATATTTAAATGGGGTTAATTTGTATGCAACACTAAAGAATAACAAATAATTTTGTATAATTTATGAGTAAAAAAAAAGGAAAAAAAGAAAAGGAGCACAAATGCAAACGTTTGGGCTCTCTAAGAGATTTGAGCTCAGATAATGTTTACCAAGATCTTAAACCTTAATTAGCCTGTTACGGTTATGACTTGTTCACAGTTATTTGTTAGGAAAAAAAAAAACTGGTGAGATAAATTCAAAGATTTATGAATATACTGACTACTCAAACCGCGTTCCAATGATCAGCCCCCATGGGGGTTCTCTAGGCAGCTGCCTAGCACTCTGAAAATTTTAATTATTAAAACTCACAAAGCAAGATAAGGCTATTTAAGTTGTACCACACAAAAGGGAGTGCTGAGCATCGACCTGACGATGGACGGTTAGCTAGTGACAGTTAGTGTAGTTAACATGGTGGAAGTAGTACGATGAAAGAGTTTTTCTTTTGTATTTTGTAAGTTTCTCTTTATATTTCCACTTATTCAGCTTCAGAATATCACCTAACTTCTGCGGTTCCAGGATTGAATTCCAAATGGTGTTAAATGGAAATCTAGTGCGTTATGTAGGGTGTATTATCCTTTGTTCAACACATCAAGTAGTGCCCTTAATCAGGGGTCAGAGAGGGATTTGGGATTTAGCCTCGTGATAGAAGCTAGTTGGCTTTGTAGCCATAAATAAAACAACACTGACAGCCCAGAGGAAAGGATTGTTTAAGTCTTTCTTTAATGATGGGTTTGAATGTGGGTCTTGACAGGCAGCTGAGTCCAGTACTGTGGACTTTACTGGGCTTCTTTCACCCATGCTGCAGACAGACAGTTGTATAATTAACGATTATTACATACATAGTGATACATAAAGTTAAACATCCTAGTGCTGTTATGCTCTATATCACCTTATAAATCCCAATAAATAAACACAAATTTTCCCTCTTATTTTCCCTTTTTTTTTAACCAGGAAAATCTTATTGAGATTAAAAATCTCCTTGTTAATCTCTGTGTCCTGGCCCAGACAGTCAGCAACACAGGTTGGGACAAGTACCGAAAATTGCAATTAATTCTGATCCAACTGTAAAACCATCTCTTCCTATAAAATTCAACAATAATTCATAAATAAAATCTCCATAAAACTTACTAAGCCATAATGTAAAACTTACAAAAAAGGCACCAGCGCTTACCCTGACAGTGACAAATAGTTAATGATATGCTGGCTTCCCTCAGTAAAGCTTTAAATCTTCCCAGACAGATCAGAGACTGTAACTTAAAGTCATTTTGCGAACAGGTCGGTGAGTGAGGAGACGAATTCATTAAAAACTCTTTTACAGAACTCGGTTCGAGTCTTCAGGACGGTCAACAATATGATGTTCTATAAAAAATTACTTTTCTTATAAGCTTTCCTTTTCTTATACTCACATAAATATGCCGGTATTAATCATTTTTTAAATAAAATGAAGGCAATGAAGAAATCTACACTATCTCAAAGATGCAAAAGTGCCAAAAGGTTTGTGATGAACCTCAGTGCAGCAGGACATACAGTATGGAGTCTAGAGAGTACAAACCCTGTAATGTGATGTGTTGGTGTGTAAAAAATTATTTTTTAATCCTGCTAATCTGATATGAGGTTTAACTATACTTTAAGTTTACATTCTTGAAGTAATCTGATTATGCATGGCTTTAGAATTATAGTGTAAAACATGTTACCACATATAAGACCAGTCTACTGCAGGTTAAAAGTCTTATAGAATTTTAAATTCAGATATTTCATCTAACAGTAGTTATTAAGTAGAGACAGTAGAAAAGATATTTTTATTTTTCTATCTTGATTCTTTCTTGTGGCAATTTATGTATCTCCAAACTGACTCAAAAATATTTTTTAAATCCTCTATCATCCTTCAGGTGAGGTGCTCTAAACTGTTGACACGGCCCAGGATCCTGTGTTGTAGGAACAAAATATTTGCTAAGATTGTTTTGAATTATAAGAAAAATCTGAAAAAAGTTGAATATCAAATCCACATATTTATATAATTATTATACTTCGCAATACGAATTAAATCGCCACCTAGGTATTGTGATAATATCATATCGGGTGATCCCTGGTGATTCCCATCCCTATTATCCAGTAAGGTATAAGGTTAGCACAATCAAATAAATCAGTATCTTCTATCTTTATTGTATTTTGAAAATTACTGTTTTGTCATCATCTTGTTTACTTTCTATAGGCAGAAATGAAAATGAATTATTCAAATTGGAAGTTGTGTGCACTTCTTTTGGGTGCAACGATCACAAAGTATTAATGCAATGTAAAAGTGTGATGAACTCGGCCTGTAGAAAAAATACACAATCCTGCATGCTGTGCATGGCTTCGGGCTTTAAACATGCAACACTTTTACCGGCTTTCGCAAGCGACTAGGCAAGTGGGCTGATACGTCATTATACTGCAATTACCTTTTTATTATTGATTAACCATTATCTACAGACCCCCTCGCTCGAGCTCTTATTAACACCGGCTGCATGCATAATTACTGGAAAAATGAGATAATTTGGCAAAATGTTATTCATCTACCAGGACTGTAAATGAGAACCTGCAGAATGTGCAGACTGTGAGAGTGTGTTTGAGTGTGTGGGTGGTTGTGGGTGTTTGTGTACCTCTGAGGCATTGACTCGTCCCTCCTGGAAAGAGCAGCTAGATGGATCATGTGTGCACAGGTTTCGGTATTTGCACCAGTGGCACCGGAATGAACTGGTTACACAAGACAGACACCTAAAGACACACATGAAGAGAAAAGTTAGACATGCCACCTTGCTTTTATTACCTGAGCTGTACTTTTAGTAAGATAGAGAGCACAAGTGCTGCTTTCATGTACTGTATGTGGCGGTTAGTCCATTCGAGTCTGTTACTTGAACCCTGGTGCTTTTTCCCATGCGGCATGGTTCGTTTATGCAGGTGAGAACATGGGTCCCAGTTCAGCCTGGTTGGAAGTGAACTCAAACTCATGCAGCGAGAAAGTCATTTGACTCAGAATTGACCAAACAGCAGGAAGTGGACCAAACATGACATGTATTTTGGGGTTGTGGCATTTTTTTATCGAAAGACGTTGAAAATCGTGAATGAAAGGACAGAGATATAATGCTTTATAAATGTCAAGTTTTGTGAATATTTGGATTGGCAAATAAACTCTAAATGTCATAAACAAAGTGACTAATTACTAGGGGCATTCAAGTCAAACCGGGACTTTTGATTGACTATTTCTCTATATAATCCCCTGCTACACTGATGCACTTATCCCAGAGTTTTCTAGAAAGTTTTTTTCAGTACACTAAAGACAATCAGAATGCCTGCTTCATGTCTGAAACGCTGGCCTCCCAGGAACTCCTGTATAAAAAAAATGGAAATGGCCCAGGACTGTACTGGGGATGTGGTAATAATTTCCAGTTCCTGTAATGTAATGTTCTTGAATGATTGTGTGTACAGTTCCCACAGACAGATGTATCTCTTCTGTTGGGGACACAGTATCCATTGCAGTGGACTCGAGTCACCGTACTGTGCTTGAAGTCTACCGTAAACATCAATTCGTTTTAGCCCTTCATTCGTGAGAAATGTCATCACAAGTCCCAGTTTGACTTGAACACCTCTTATATTTATATAATTATTTACTCGGTGTTCTCCGGGTGATTTTTTGTGATTTCTGCATGGCAAAAGTTTAAGGAATTTTTTTTCCCTCCAACTCATTTCTAACCCAAAAACTTAATTAATTAAATTCAGTTTTCAATTATATGCAGTGAGAAACTAACCCAAACCCAAAGTACTAAAAGTTTCCTGAAAGCAGCAGACTGCCGTTGCTTTCTGTAGCCCCACAGGAAAGCATTCAAATATTCATATCCCACTCACCTTCTGTCGTGTCCTAGATGAGATTTTGCTCATTCTGAGTAATTAAATCTTTGTCCCAAGTAATAAACTTCTCCGACTATTCATTTGGCATACATTAGTGAGTAATTGATGTGTTAGTGCGTTGCACACTGTTCATAACTAACACCGTGCACGTCATCCCATGCGTTATTTGAATAATCTTCCAGTTCAACATAAAGTGAATTCTCTGCCGTACTGTCCTTAACCTTAAAGAGATCCTACGCGTCTCTGTAAAAGCATTGAATTACAAGGATGAATAAGCATCGATCTGTAATACGCATTAGTGCACTATGGCTAAGAGAGGAGAGTTTGGAAGGACAACCTGTTTCGAAATGATTTGAGCCCTTGAGGGTCAAGTCTATCAAAATGTAGCATAGCGATTCTCTTTTTTCTAAAGTGATAGAGAGTCCCCTTCAGCTCACACAACAAAAGACTGTTGCATTCACATTGGATTATATCTGGGCAGAGAGCTGCATGAAAAACAAGACTGAGGAAGTAGGGAATTATATAAATTATCAAACAACAATATTAAGTACTTTTTTAACCATTTATCTTCAATCTTCCTTAATCTTTACTAGACTTAATATGGTGACACTTTAGGTGGTACCACAGAGAATATACACTGTTGCACTTGATTCAGGTCAAATTATTGACTTGCATTAAGCAAAGAAACATTACAATTACAGTGAATTGGGTTAAGAACCATCTATCATTATTAAATCCTGAAAGATTGCACTAAACCGCCAACTTCATGGAAGAAATATGGAGGGAAAAAACTCATGAATGGAGAGCTCATAAATGCTTGCTGAAATTGCATTGTAAGAACAATAAACAGTACAAATCACAGCCATTTTAAATAGTGAAAGAAAACACATTTTCACGTGCATAATACAACAATGCACAATGCGAAAAATCTGTTTGGTAGGGAGCAAAAATAATTAAACAGGATGCAGTATTATGATCTGAGGTTGCTTCAGTTGGTCAGTTCTAGGCTCAGCAACGTTATGAAGCAATAAAATGAAGTCAGCTGATGACCTGAATAAACTAAATTTTATATTCCCCCCCC
>JAOVVA010000019.1:21641433-21662280 GCA_028565275.1 Leiocassis micropogon
TATACATCTTAAAAAAAATAAAATGTCACACAAAATTCTAACTTTGTGTTGTGTTGCAAAAGCACAAATATTTTGAGCTATTAATTCCACTTTCATTTATTTCTGATGGTACGCTATGAAGCTATTTTAACACAATTTAAAGACAGTAGTGCATTTTTTTTCTTTAGCATAGCATACCTCAACCGAGTGGTAGAGATGGCCTAATCAGGTTAACTTATACACAGATTGCAATTTATAACATAGGGACTCAAAATCTAAGAAAGGACTGAGCAGAACATTAAAGAGTTAATTATAACTCATATTTATTTAAACTGGAGTACTGCTGTTTGTGAAATTTAAAACAACAGTATTGTTGAAGAAATGTTAAAGGTTTTTCATCAGGAGAAGTGTTGATTTTATACTGGTTATATAAGTAAGATGTCATTTCCCAAATGTTTATTTTAAATAAAGTATATACACGCCCACCTATTAAGGTTATTAGAATAGAAATGTTGGTTCATTGTAGGTCGTTCAATTAAGGAATTCAATGAAAAATTCTATACACCACCACTACATCTAGAAGTGTCCGGCCAAAATGCATAAGTGCTGCACTTATCAGTTTAATTGTACAGAACTTACAGTCATTCATTCCTCACTCCGTCACTGGTATCAGTGTTAATCACTGTCTCATCATCAATTTCCTTCCATTCAGAGTACAAAATGCTTTTTTGTCTTTATGCTGTCTTGGAGTTTCTCAGTAAGTAACAAGGACATATTTTTAGACATTTTGGAGTGGACAGAGCTTTAGTCTGATATGTCTGTGCACCCTTGTGTGAGGAAAACAAAGCTAGAAAAACCCAAGGCTGATTCTTTTCTTTCATTTACACCATGTGTTCAAGGGAACAAAAGTAAGCTTTAAGAAGGTTAAGCCCACAGTATGAGTAACAGGATGGGGTGAATAATACTTATAAGTGTGTGTGTGTGTGTGTGTGTGTGTGTGTGTTGTATGACCGTGCTAAATATCATTAGAGTGTTTGAATAAAGAAGAGAGCCTTCGCCATGTCGCCATGACAAAGATGAACAGCACTTCTGTTGTCTTAAGCGAGCAAGACTCTCATTTTTGCTGGATGAAGCACACACACACACGCACACACACACACGTGCGCAGACACTGTTTATATTCTCATATAGTGTCATTCAACACCAGATATGAAAGCTGACTGCGGGTAAAGCTCGCTTTCTTTCTTCTTCCTCTCCCTGTGCCCCGGGACAAACAGGTGGTCTAAAGTAATGAGTCCATCACATCAGGCGTTTGCTAACAAACACTCACACCGGGGGCCAAAACTAACAAAGCAGAGAGGCCAGCGGCTCTCAGCGGCTCCCGACACCGTCCTCGCGATGCAATAACCCGAAGACAAACTGGCCAGCTGCCAGATGACACTTTGTCATAGCCGAGGCTTCTGGTCTAGTCTTTGGGATTGAGCCTCGTGTGCAACGTGAGTGGACGCCGCTGATAAGCGAGGCTGCTTCTCTCAGCACGCTTGTCGGGGAGGAATATTAGTTCAGGCTAACTCTCGCTGAGCCAGATGTATGGATATGTGAGAAGCTGATAAAAAGTAATGGCGGAGAGACAGCTGCTAAGCATGATGATAATACTTCAGCAGGTGTGTGTCAGAGTGTGTGTCTGTGTGTCTGTATGAGGGAGAGGTGGGGGTTATAAATGAGAAGAAAGAAGTTTGGGGCAAACTGCAGCAGCTGTTGGCCAGTGTGTTGTCCATGCTGACATTGACCACACGCCACAGTCACTCAACACAGCGAGCGAACACAATGAAGCCTGTTCTCCTACTGTGAGCAGCTTGCAAGAGTGTGCAAAAGTGTGTGCTAGTGTGCGTGCGTGTAAAAGTTTTCAATATGTATAACTATTCAAACTCACACACATATCCAGTGCAGTACAATATTACATTTTGTAAGCCAAAATAATTCAAAGAAAAGTTGGTCTTCAAACATAATGCACATATTTACTGTACATACAGTAAGAAGAAATATTAGTTGCTGTAACTAGGGCATCTATTTACACCAATTCTGAACGTTTTCAACAGGAATGTGACTAAATTGTACTGTATAAAAGAGGCACAAGGTATATACATAGCCCTTGTCCTGTAAAGCCCTTTTGAGTTTGTCACATGGTTTTAATCAGGTTTAATCAGGTTATGGTGTTCGACCAAACCACAACATCGAGACTGCGCCGGTGTGCATGTCTGTACTGTCTTGATACGCTCGTACAGCCGAGACTGAGGGGTTTTCCTGTTTTGGCTGCTAACTGGTCTATTGGTTTGGTAAATTGCAGTTGTCCAGTATTTTTTGAGTTACTCCGGCACGTATAACTCAATCTGACACAAAAATAGGCCCGGACATTCTGCCCATGCTCCCCAGATTCCGCTCAATGCTATGACCCATACAGTAAATTGAACAAAATGAGAAATATCAGAGGCCGCCGCAAACAACATGGCGTCGTCATCTGCCTTCTGAGAGCACCGTAAACACAACGGATAGCATGCGTCTAATTTGTACAAAAAGTACAGTGTCTCACACGTACGAAATGTGCAGAGCTGTAAAGGTTTCATCACGTGACGTAATAGGTCAACACAATGATAATATAATACTAACAAGCTGAAAGCGGGCATACTGTACCACCACAGGGGCACCACTTAGGCTCCGAGGGCTAAGGCACGGCGTTACTGATCGTAAGATTGGTGGTTCGATCCCTAGCTCCACAAGGTTGCCACTGTTGGGCCCTTGAACAAGGCCCTTAACACTATCTGCTCCAGGTATCATGGCTGTATCGTGGCTGACTCTGCGCTCTGACCCCAGTTACGTGGGATATGCGAAGAAAGAATTTCACTGTGCTATAATGTATATGTGACAAATAAAGGCATACTGTAGAACGATTCCGCTGTCATGTTTGTATAACAAGACAAGGGCTATAGTTCAATAAAATGGCAAAGTTGAGGTATAACCAATGTAGTTCGACTTGACTGTGCATGTAAACCTACTCACTGTCTTGAAGTTTTACATTATCTTAACATCATGTGATGAATGTTGGTCCAACTTCAATTGATTAAAGTAATTCTTTTATTCATTCATTTTATATATACACCCTGGCAGCAATTCATCACATGGTGCACACACACAGGGCAATTTTGGAATGGCACTAAACCTAATCTGCATGTCTTTGGACTGTGGGAGGAAACCAAAGTACCTGGAGGAAACCCATTTAGCACTGGGAGAACATGCAGTCGGCACCCACACAGACCTGATGCAGGAATCGAACCCTCGACCCTGGAGGTGCAAGGCCACATTGCTAACCACTACGCCACCATTCCACCTCCTTTTTAATTTTGATAACCAAAAACTTTGGATATTCATAACATTTTTACACTACTGTTGCCCACAACAGTTGCTATTATTATTTTTTGAATGTTGAATAATCTGCATCATTAAGTAGCCTAAATCCTGAGCAAAGATAAAACAAAATATCTTATTACAGTATGACAAGTGTAACACGTCCTCCCAAAAGTAAAAACAACAAGAGGTATTAACACTCAGTTAAATAATGAGTTGCTGGTTCTGTTCTGTTAATAGCGACTCACAAACCATCCATGGATGAAATTTGGTTTTGATAAACTCACTCCACGTGTAACATGAATAAAAAACTGATACCGAGTTTTGAGTCAGACGCTGACTATGATTCGCGCGCCTCATCATTTCCCACTGTTTGTTCAATGATTAAAAATGTACCATTTAATACAGAACATTAAACATTTGTGTAAGCCAAATTTGTTCCTCGTTGACACAAGAGGGAGTCTTTCTCGAATTGGCTCACAGCTTCCCAAACAGAGATCACAATTTTAATAAACTTCAGTAGTGCCGGTATCCACAACCAATCAGCTTTTGCCTGAAGACTGATTGACTGAGCACCAGAGACACACACGAAGTTCTGTTAGGAATGTGCATGTCTGCACGTGGCTGTCCGTGTGCCACACTTACCCATAAACCACGCCATGCAAATACATATGCAAACAGAAGTCTAAGCTAGGTGCTTCCAGCGTGGTGCATAAGAGGTTAAGCTGATCTGAGATCAGGTGGATGGCAATATGGAAATGAACCTTAAACCGTCAGCGCTCTGAAGGCATAAAAATGATGAGGAGATACGCTGATCTGAGTGCACGGGCCACGAGAAGTCAAATGCGAGAAATGAAACAGCTAAGTTGAAGCATATGAATATGAAGTGGAGTTAAACTGACTGGGACTGAGGAGACAGACTGTACAGGACCAAAGTGGCCTGAGATTATTATGAGCTAAAATGAGAAAAAAGCTCAACTGATGTGAGAAGGAATGACCAGGAGAGGTTGCATTAAACTGATTCGAGATCAGCAGGCATCAGTATACGTGCTAGAGTCATTTCGGACTAGACACTGCTAAAGGAGAATGAAGACGAGTTAGGGTTATCTGACGTGAAGAGGCACTGAGATATTACGATGAGATGTTAAGCTCAAGCTTATCAGAAATCAGTAGCTGTAAGGATGTGAGAATAAATCTGATCTGAGATCTGCTGGATAGGTGAGAAATGAAGCATGCAGTAAGTGCTGGGAGCTACTTATAGACACGAGAGCGGGAAAAAAATGCTCACATTAACTCCTAGACCCCCTGGCTGAGAAATGAGGAATGGAGGACCATTAGAGTGAGAGAGAGAGAGAGAGAGAGAGAAAGAGAGAGCTAGATGAAAGGAAGGAAAGAACGAAATTTTATTTCTATAGATGTCTACAAAATGATCTTAGAACGAAATATGTGCAACAATATAGACAAAGGTGTAAACAAAAAAAAATAAAAAAAAGAATGGATACAAAGAAATGCTGAAAGCTATGAGCTCTGTGAGAATCACGGCCGCTCTACACAAAAGATGAGACGCGACGTCTGGCTTAAGCACAAGCACGGCTCCTGACAACGTTTCCTGACGTACACTGGCACTGGAACTCGCCACCATAAAAACCACACGCAATGAGAGCCGCAGTTACTATAGCAACCTGCCCAGCCTCTGACCCCTCCCACTCTCTTCTGGTGGAATGATAAACAGCTGGCACCTCTGGGATAGACCACCACCTCACGCATACATACACACACACACACACACACACACATTCATTTTTAATGAGAAGCGGTGAGTCTTGCATTAACGGCAGTGGGAGTTATCGATCATCTCCTCTCAAACACACAGACTATGACTCCTAATACTCTCTCTCTCTTATTCTCTCTTATACACACATACACACAAACGCACACACACACACACACACACACACATACGCATGCACACGCACATACACTGCAATAATCTCAATGCCCAAGAGCCCAGAGCTACTCCGGGAAAAAATCTGTTAAACTGACAAACCTGCAGGGAATAACTATGGGGTGTGCATAATGCATGCATCATATCATGCACATTTCACATTGCAACTAATCTATTCCAAATGTATGTCCACACACACACACACACACAAACAGACACCCCCACCCACACAGACACACACAGACACACACACACACACAAATCCACCTGGGATAAATCCATGCTTGGCTAAGCTGAGGTCGGCATGTGAATGACCCCGTCTCCATTCTCCTTCTGCCTCTGTGTGCCACCGTGACAGACATACAGCACACAGGGATGCAGGCTAATCTGGCCTTTTAACTCCCCAGGTGAGAAAGAGCAGAGCGTGCACAGACATACACAAACATATACACACACACACACACACACACACACACGCACGGCCTTAGGCCATACCCAGGCAGACATCATATACAAACTTCCTAACTATTTTCTCTAACAGTCTCTTTTATTTTGGTTTTCATAGAACAAGCATGTGTGTACGTGTACAGTATGTGTGTGTGTGTGTGTGTGTGTATATGTGCGTGTGTGTGTTGAAAACTCAATCAAATGATCCTTGATTGCGAGAGGAGGTCTCGCAGCAGGGCTCCAGAATGCTGCAGGCAAATGAGAGATAGAAAGTGTGTGTGTGTGTGTGTGTGTGTGTGTGATGGAGAGAGAGAGAAAGAGAGACAGACAATCAGACAGACAGAAGGGATGGTATCTTTTTTCATCACTTCATTACAGAGGATGGATGAAAGATTTGTCAGGCAAAGTCATGATTACTAAGGTGGGGTTTTCTTTTTTCATTAAATAATGAAGCCATTTCCATAAATGGAATTAATACACTCTCTCTTCTGTTTTTTTTTGTTGTTTTGTTTTGTTTTTTGTAAGAAACCTGCAAACTTTATTTCGAGGGCTCATACCATGTGTTCACTTTCACCAGATTATCCCCGCCACCATGGCAGCAACTCAGACATGGTCGGGACGATCGCTGAAGTTCAAGGTGATTTCATTGACTTAGCATTTGACATGGTTGTGTATTTGCAAAACTGCTGATCTACTGGGATCTTTACGCACAACCATCTCTAATGTTTACAGAGAATGATAAGTCCAATAAAGCACATTTGGGATGTGGAGGAACAGGAGATTCGCATCATGGATGAGCAGCTGAGAATTCTGTAGCATCCACGTGATGTTATCATGTCAATATGGACCAAAATCTCTAAGGGATGTTTTTATCACCTTCTTGAATCTGTGCCATGAACAATTAAGGCAATTGAATGTAAAAAAAAACCAACCAAGAACTAGTAAGGTGCATGTCCAGGATGTACACAGCCCCAAACTCTCCTGGGATACGCTCTAGGCAACCCATAACCCTGTACAGGATAAGCAGTATAGATGAATGAATACAAAAAAATTGGTGGCAGCACGGTGGTGTAGTGGTTAGCACTGTTGCCATGCACCTCCAGGGTCCGGGTTCGATTCCCGGCCAGGCTCGATTCCTGTATCTGAGTGCGTGGAGTTTGCACGTGCTTGATGGGTTTCCTCCGGGTACTCCAGTTTCCTCCCACAGTCCAAAGACATGTATATTAGGCTAATTGGTGTTTCTAAATTGCCCATAGTATGTAAATGGGCAAGTGTGTGTATGTGTGTGTGCCCTGCGATGGATTGGCACCCTGTTCAGGGTGTACCCTGCCTCATGCCCCAAGTCTCCTGGGATAGACTCCAGGTCCCTGCAACCCTGAATACAGGATAAAGTGGTATAGAAGATGAGTGAGTGAGTGATATTCAGTATGTTTGCATTTGAAGTGGGGAAACATCATTATTCCTCCATAATCCTACAGGTGGCACCCTCTAAACTATTCATCCATTAGCAGACAGCACAGCATCTCCCATATGGTGTGAGCAAAGTATTAGAAGTAACTCTTATTGTAAATATTGTGTATTTAGCTTTTTTTGTTTATTTTAATTTTAAATAAAAGATTATATTCTTGCATTTGAAGTTATTTTGTATTAAAATCGGAAGGCGCATAGGTATAAAGGTATATAAAGCTTACACACATTATTATAGTTATACAATTATGAAATTACATGCTAGTATCATATCAGGTTGTCCCTGGTGATTCCCCTTCCTACAGTAGCTCCTACTGACAGCCAGGAAGTCCACACGTTAGAATGCTAACATTATATTTACACGGAAGAGCAAAAGCAATCTTGACTTGAACCTGTGTAATTATGTGGCACACAAAGACAGAGAATATTCACATGGTGAAAATGTCATATTTTAAAATTTTCATATATATTAAAAACTACAGAAGTATCTGTTTCTTATGAACGAATAATAAATTGTATCAGCATTGCAAGACCTACTGTAGCTCCCCTCAGTGTGGGCACTTTGAAAGCCAGTATCCGATTACAGACCGTTTTGATTAGACACATGTCTGTTGCTCATAACATGTTACAGCCTAATATAACGATTTATGTTGGGGTTTCAAAGTGTACTACAAGCAGAAATCCCTTATTTAGACCAAAGCATGATGGCTACGAGCCAGAAATCAAAACAGCCAGAACAATAAACCCAGACTATCTCACATTACAGCGCAAAACATTAGAGTATATTTCACTTTTGTGCTTCAGTGTGAGAAAATGATGTCACTCTTCTTCAGGATATGATGTGAAAAATCTTCATACTTCAAAATCATACTTCAAATTTTTTTTCAAAATCTTGTACTCTTCATGGCTGTAGTGTTTAATGAAGCTGTGTAAGTTTCCTGTAAGGCCGGCGTTACTGTGGTGTAGTCCTGCTCAGCACAATGGGCCCCTTAAAGCCACTGCTCAGGACAAACTTTCAGCTTCCTCCATAAACCAGATGGAAATTACTGCATGCACTCTAGTCTGGTCTAGAGATGTTTAATAATTGCAGATTAACCAGTTAAAACTGTATTATCTGATACGTTTTTTTCGCATGTTAAACTGACTGTTGACTGTTTAACGGCATGAACTGTTGTCTATCCATGAGCATTTCACGTGCACAGCCAATGTGTGCACACAGAGGGGCAGGACTATTCAAATTAATGTGCTGTATGCAATTGAATATGACTTACATGTTTTAAATAATAAACAAAAATCATAAATGAATATGTGGAGGTCAGTACTGATACAGTACTGTATCAGGCCAACACAAATAAATCAGTGTATGAGAAATGTCTGGGAATTATACATCATTAATTATCGATTATTGATTGTCATTGTGGTTGACGATTGAATAAGAAAAATGTGCCGCATGTCTGTACCCGTACAATTCACGAAGCGTATCCTGATTATGGTAGGAAATGCTTTCTCATTTACATGCTATCAACTCATGCTATTCTCATTTGCATCCCATCAACTGGTCTAACTTTATTATTAAGTTAATAATAAACACATTATGCAGGGTGTGCTGAGAGTTCCTGTGCACTGCCCTATACAGCAATGATAGGTTTCTGCTTAACTTTGGAATATTTGGCATTAAAAAAAATCTTTTGAACATAGTTCAATATGTTCAGTATTTATACTTGATCTATTTGCTCTATACGTACAGTCTATACATATTTAATATATAAAATTACATTCAGATCAAAATGCACGATGAGGAGTTTTAATATTTCGGCCTTGCAGATTGCTAAACATGCCTGCGCTGAATGCTTCTGCATTGCTATGCACTTCCGTGTGTGCTTCTGTGCCTGGACCCCCTTGGTGAGATGTTTCCCTCCCATTAGCACTGTTTGTTTATGGGATTTGGCCTGAATGCTCAGACTTAGCTCAGCTGAATCATTCCCAACACTCCAGCACTAGGAAACCTATTTATGCCAGAAAAAGTGTCTGGTATCAGTGTGCATCACAAATATTTACAAAAAAACAAGAACATTTTAGTGCTTTTAATATTTTACTGAATGAGTATCCCTCAGCAGCTCATTGTGATGTCAGAAAAGAATCACAGGATGGGGCCCACGGCAGAGCTGCGTCACAGGGCTCCCAGGCTTGGGTCATGCCACTGACAGCACCAGGTCATTAAAAAAAACCCCTCATTGTTATGCTTCATTACTAGAGCCTTTATCTTGCATTCACGAGCCTTGCATTGATGAATGACTCGCAGGAAAGAGCCGCATCACACAGCCTGCTCTAGTGAATCAATTTCACTATAAAGTCACATGAAAGAGCCTCATTGTGGAGCTCGATTTCTGGGCCTATTGTTTTCAGTCATATTAAAGCTCTCCATCAGCGCTATGATGAATGCCTGCTTTTCATGTTTGTAAGCAAAGCAGTTCTTCATGCCAAGGTGCACAACAGTCTTGTAGTATTGTATTATAGTATTTTTTTCCATTCATACAATAATATGTAGAATATGAATATTTCACCTCACTGCAGGACCCAGTAAAATGAAGCTTGATCCAAGGTAAAAAGTTAAGTAGTACGAGCTTATGAGTGCTTGTGTGAGTGATGGAGAGCAGAGCCTACTATCTAAAAGTCATGATAGCCGTCTGTGGGCTTTTCTTATTACGACCCCTCAGCCAAAGGAACTTTTAATGTGGAAAGGTTTTTGCTGATCATCTCTTGTATCCAATAAAAGCAAATAAGGGATTTCAGTCATGACGCTGACCGTTTGAACGGAGTTGTAAGGGGTTTATTATTAGAAGAGTAAAAAAAAACCAAAAAAACTTTATTATAAGAATCATGTACATGAATCACTGAATACTAGCACACAAGGTCAGACACTAAGTCACAAGGAAGAGGGTCTGCTGCATGTCTAATAGTCTCTTTTTGAAGCCTCTGTCGGAAGACATTCATTGGCTAGTTTATGGAGGCACTAATTCAATTCCGTTCAGCTTCATTTGTATAGCACTTTTAACTGCAGGCACTGTAACAAAGAAATCTGGATGTAGATCTAATTACCTAATGAGTGAACCAGAGGTGATGACGATGAGGACACATCATGAGGAAGAAACCTGAAACTGAATAACGAAAGCTAATTCTCTTAAGAGTACCGTTAGAGAGTGTGATTTACTGTATAAAGCCAATGCTCTTCTACAAGAGGTGTTCAAGTCAAACCGGAACTTTTGAGTGCGCTCAAAAACAGAACACATTTATGAGAGTAAAAACTTTCCTTTATTTCTCTATATAATCCACTGCTACACTAATGCACTTATCCCATTGATTCACAAGTGCTTGGATACCATCAAGGTAGAAAGGTTTCTGAGGACGCCAAAGCTATGATCAGACTGCCTGCTTCCCTGAAACACCGGCTTCCCAGGAACTCCTTTAATGGCCCAAATATGTGAAAATGGCTTCAAGCGAGGTCAGGATGATACAGGGGATGTAACAATAACTCCCATCCAAGTTCCTGTAATGTGCAAGTAGCAATTGTGAATTATTATGTACATAGTACTTACAAAGAGATGTGCATCTTCTACAAGTTTCAGATGACTTAACTGGGAAGTTCCAAGGATCAGGCATTCCCCTCGCTGAATGTTTATTAGAAAATTACGGACATACAGTACGGTATTCTTTAAGATGATTGCGCAATTCAAGTATTGTACCGCAGGAAAGAGTCTTATCACCATACTGTCTTTGAAGTCTTCCGTAAATGTCAATTAAGTTTTTTTCACCTTCATTCACAAGACAGTTCACCACAAGTCCCGGTTTGACTTGAACGCCCCTGCGTATAACTGAAACACTTTAAAGTAAAGTAGTGCATGTTGTAAATAAAAGTGTAAATAAAAGCACAGGACAGGCTTTATGATTACTGACAGACCTGAGATTATCCACTGTAGCAAACAGGATGTAGAAGTTTTTTGGGGAAGCGTATCCGTTCATAATAGCAGAAAGTGAGTCAAAAGTGCAGGAGCAAAAGAAGAGCATCAGAATAATCGACCGAGCGAGCTACGGGCGATGCCCTTCAACCTGTCCTCACGGCTCTTTAAAACATGCAGGGTAGGAGTCATGGCATTCCAGGAAGCCCTGTCTAACCCAAACAATTCAGGAAAGGAAGAACCAGACTGACTGATAAAGAGTAGGGTGAATCGACCGGAGATGGGGAGCTAAAAATTGCAGCCAGTCGATAGAGAGAGTGAGAGAGAAAGAGCGCAGTTTATTAATTATGTATGACTGAAACTTTCTTTTGGGAAGCCAGAGAGAGGAGAAAAGAGGTGAGGTAGGAGTCGGTACCACTGAGACATTATCTGTGTGAAGAGAGCTGACTGGTGATTGTATGCCTGCACCCACACCACCAGCACTAAAACACACACACACCTACTTGTGCATCATTATAGCTTGTATACTTAAAAAAAAAAAAAAAAAAGATTCTGTTGGTTAATTAAGAAACAACAGACTGTAGATACGTGCTTTAGATATTTGCCAACATGTAGCTAAAAGAATCCCCACAATGACTGTAACTCTAATGAGACAAAAAAAAGACAGGCCAAGCCTCCTGACACAGCTGGTAAGCCTGATCTGATGCTCCTTAGGGAGGCAGCACAGAAAGCCTACGGTGTCTGTCTGCCAGTCAGTCTGTCAATTAAGTTGGAGAATCTTCCTCCCGATGATCCATGGGTGTGCAGGTCTAGAACTCCATTCACCATGAAGGTGAGAGGCTTTGACTGGTCACAGGACTCACAATGCTACTGTCAAGATAAACTAACTGATGAGGCCGCTGATGCAATTACACCAATGCCCAGTTGGCGATGCTGCATGGCGCGAAATTATTAAAAAAAGAAAGGAAAGAAAAAAACTATATCAATATGTCCGTAATAATATTAAGTCCCAGCACTAAGAGATGCCAGATGCTTGATTGCTATGGATCGAGAGATTTGCAGCAGTTTTTTTTTCTTTTCTTTCTTTTTTTTTTTACCAGCAGCTCCAGCAGGTCCCCAAGCAGCAGTAAGCTAGTCTCTAAGCTAATAACGTAGTCAGCATTGACAGCAGGCAGCGCCTCAGCCAGTGTGCTAGGAGTTAATAATGCAGCCATCCCAAGCAACAGGCTGAGGTCCCTCTATCTCTCCCTCCTTCTATCACACACACACACACACACACACACACACACACACACACACACACACACAGTAGAGGGGGAGACAGCAGGGGGGTTATTGATTTAAACACAGCAGCCAGACAGAGTGTCGCTCTGATCCCAGGGTTGATTGGGAGCCCACTTGATTGGGTCTGTGCTTTGGGTTTTGCGAGCTCCGTTGTGAGTACGCGCTCAGGTTTTATGTGTGTATTTGTGAGCCTGATAGAAGACAACAGACATGTTTGTGAGGCACTTCATGCTCTGGTTGGCTGACAAGGGCTGTACATTGGTGTGTGTATCCATTTGTTTAACACCCCTCTGCTGGCTCTTTGTTTCCCCCTTTTCATATTATGGTGTGTGTGTGTGTGTGTGTCGGAGAATGAGAATATACAGATGGCAGGTTTGTCTGCACCCCACCGGTCTGGTGCCTGCTCAACGGGCACTTGCCTAGCACATTTTTTGGCTAGGTTTGGGGGGAGGTGGGTGCATTATGAGGCTCAGGTGCCTTCGACTGGTACCAGTCATTTCCCAAATACGCATCCTCTTCCAAGCAGCAAACCAACTGTAGGCCCTGAGAAAAGCCCAATTTATAAGAAGTACACTGACACCTGGGAGTGCAGCTGATGCTCCGTATCCATCCGATTCACTCCGCTGATCTCAAGCTTTCCTGATTATTATGTGACACAGATCGAGAAAACTGATTTCTGTCCTTTTTTTATGGTTAAAGAATAATTTGTACACCTGTGGAGCTGGAAGAGGCAAAGTAAACAATGTCCTTCAGCTCCGTGGAGTGGAATGAAAAGCAGATCTGTGCTGTTGCATACTCCTCATTAATTTCAGCCTCTCTGAGGAGTCCTTCTTTTTCTCAGTGTGACAAGAGGCCAGGAGAATGCACAGATAACGAAGCCGTCTATAGTTCTCTTTGTCTTGACCTCGCTACCAGCCTGAGAATTCATAACTAGTAGGCGGGCTCTGGGAAAACAAGATGTAGAAAAGACATAGAGCCTAATGAAAAAAGGATTTCTTAAGGGTTTTGTTTGGATTGAGGTTCTTAAGTCTTTGTTTTTATGTCCCGAGATTTTTCTATCTTTTCTGAAATGTGTTTCATGGACACTAAGGATCAACAGGAAAATGTCTCAAAATGATAAAAAGCAGCACTATTACACGTCCGGTACTAATGGCATTTGCTTCACTTAGCGTGTTGCCAGCTCAGCGCTTGAGAGTGACATCCATCATTTGCTCTGTGGGTGGCAATGAGCCTGTTCACATTACCATCATTACCTCTGTTAGTGCTGCTATAGAGATGCACCACAAACACCAAGTCGGGTGATTCACATCAAATCCGCCCAGCTCCTTCATCAGCATCTCTCCGACTGAGCACAGGAAGCATACCTAAATCTGTAGATGATCTTGAAAAAGCAGGCCTGGACCACAGATAACATTTATTTTCAGAATCGGTTTTATCTATCGGCTGCTTTCATGAATCATTCAGTCAGATTAAATATAAATAAATTAACAAATTAATAAATCGACTATTCAATTTTCAAGTTATAGGTCAGTCGTTCATCAGAGAACATGTCCAGTCATTTTTTAAACCCTTTGAAATTTTATTTATTCATTTATTTTTGTTGCTGCAATATAATGTTTCTGATAAGGCAGGAGAAATAAATATATTCCACCATATAGTAAATGTATGCTCTAACCAACGGTAATTCTGTGAACTAACTTTACTTTTAAATCTGTATTCAGCATTTTTTAACCTTGACCTTGTGTAGGTCAAGTTAAAACACAAGATAACACAAGGTTAAGTGTTATCACCTGCATGCACATAACGTTATCTTATTATCATTAGCTTCTCTGCTCACTACCGTTATCCACCACTGAATTGGGTTTAAATCAACTACTAGCCTACTGAATGCAATTCCTACAACCTTTATAACATGAGATATACTGCTACTTTGCAGGCTACAATTATTATTTGAACAAAGCTAATGGTGCAAATTAACGTCACCTGTGTGAAGCCACTTTAACTCAAGCAGGAATGCAGATATGCATTGCTGCACTGTAAACTTAGCATAGCTGGGGCAGCATAGCAGCCATGATACAGCATCCCTGGAGCAGATAGGGTTGCTTAACATCCCAACATTGACAACCTCGTGAAGCTTTGGCTTGAACCACTGTCCTTCCAATCAGTAAATTAGTGCCTTAACCATCTGAGCTACTGTACCACTGCCCCAAAACCTTGACTCTGGTGGGACTTAAACCCACAACCTTTGAATCATTTAGACGTCCAGTGTACTATCCATTGACCCATGTAGTCTCACTAATCCTAAACTCTGACTAATCCTAAACGCCTACAGTCATAGTGAAACCACATTGTTTGTGCTCACTGCACTGTAACTGCTTATTTTTAATAAAATTGTAACTTGAAATTCAAATATATGAATAGAAAATGTTGAGTTAACAGTATATTGTTTATTTGCTATTGCGTTATTGCATGCATTTTTTTCTGTTATTGTTTTTGAAGGTGAGTATGCATTTTTTTAAAAATTGCATAATTTAGCATACATTTATGCTAAAATGTTTTAAGTTTTTGTCAACAAAAAAATAGACTAAACCTAACAATGATTAGTAGACTAAAACGTGACTAAAACGAATGTACATCTTAGTTAAAAGGCGAACACCAAAACTAAATTAAACTAAGCTGCCAAAATTAACACCGTCTATAACTAGAGAACTTGACACGGTAGTACAGCTCAGTATTCAGCTGGTAATAAGCATGAGTCATGAGCAGGGACACCGTGCTTTCGCTGTTTCTCACACTGACCACAAATGAATGAATGACTCACATGAAAACAAAAGTTATGTCATAAACCCTACCGCGTAGTGCTAAAAACATTTAGATTTAAATATATGTGGGATTTCATGTATTTTGACTGATTCGGATGAGTGGATGTAGGTTTATTGAGGTTAAAACAGGTCTGAAACCAACTCGAGCAGGCCCATGCCCATTATATTTACATATGAATGGACATTACAGAGAGGTGTTACAGGCTGACCAGATTAAAAAGGAAATTCATACATAGTTGCAGATGCACACACACACACACACACACACACACACACACACCATTAGCGTCTATCAGCACAGCTCGGTCTGACAGCTCTCTCTCAATATGGCCAATGGAGGAAGACAGGCTAGGTATTGTTGACTGGTGCCATTACTCCAAAACAGAGACCCTCACTATTCTTTTGGCATATCCAGTTAAAGAAAAACGCAGAACCTGCCACCACCTCTGTGCAAGCGAGGAAATCAATTGTCTCACATGGTGCAGGTTTCTTTTTTTTTTTTTTGCTGTTGTGTTTAAGGCATTAGCAGCTCAGCAGCTCAGACAAAGAGCATATGTGGTTCTGGCAGGCTCCAAAACTGGGTAGTGGTGTGGGAGGCAGGACCGGGACGCCTGCCAGCCTGCCCGGCATTTACAGCTGAATCTGACGGGATGCTCGGGGCATGCTCGGCAGGCAGGGGGGCTTAGTTTTACCGCCCTCCTCCCTGCAAAAACAGGAGGGGAGCCCAGCTCACAGTGACATTCATCAGCAAAAAAACAGGTAGACATTGACAGCTTTAGTCTTGAAGCACGCAGGCGCAGTGGTAGGTTAGGTTTATACCCATTACGCTTTGGCACAGCCTGAGACCCAGCTCACATTTGGCTGTCCGTAATCGATAAAGAGGAGCTTGTTGTTATGCTATCTTTAGGGCCAAGGATTAATAAAGCCTGAATGCACGATTATAAAAACATGACTAGTAAAAATACTCTTTAAAAAAAGTAATAATAATAATAATAATAATAATAATAATATAATAAAAAATAAAAAAAGATTATTCTGAGATAGCAAAAATCCAGTCAGAAGCACCTTAAGGGAAATGGTGTACTTTGGATTTTTACCAGTGTGCTCAATTTGCATAAAAAAATGATAAAATAAAATAAAAAATAAGGAATTGTTTAGCTTCCCATATAAGGCATAATCTCCACAACCACACTTGCTTGTGCTGACGTAAATCCATATGCATCTGGCCCAGACAGAGCTCTTCACAATGGCACCTTTACCTAAACATTAGTCTAAGCGCACCATCTGATCCGCCGCCGTCCCTCCCCTCTCCCTGCAGCGTTTCAGAACAAAGAAGCTCCGAGATATTTACAGAGTGTTATTTCAGTTTTCTGTGCACTGGCAGAGAATGAAGTCATTAGGCACTCTCTGTCTCAGTTAGCCAGTTTGTGTTCACTTACTGAGAGAAAGCGATACGAGCAAGTCATACAGGACTGCCTCCTCCAATTAGACAGCTAGCGATAATGATAGCACGCTAGCAGCGTTTCTCCTGCTGCAGCCTTGCCTCTTGACACAACCGTGCGCGTTTCCTTGAACTAGCATGTACTTCTCCTCGAGATTTCCTTTTTTTTGTTTAATTATGCTTGTAAATAATTATTGCAATTAAAGCCTGCAATTAGGAGACAGAAGTGCCATTATTAGTGATGTGTTTGATGTCTGGGAGTTTTTTTTTTTTTTTTTTTTTTGCATGGCGAAGCATGCACAGAGGCTCCCCATTATACAGTCACTTGGTGACAGCTACGACGACTCCTGACACGCCAGAACATTTTAATTGCGGATGTTATTATCCTGCCATCCTTGCGCCTGATTCCTGAGCCAACAAGCCAACGTCTCTGAGAGAAGTGAACTATGAGAAAGTTACAGAACTGTCACTTCACTGCCCACACAACCGTAGTAAATATGGGAAAAACGTGTTTATTTCGCACTGATTTCTTTTTCCTTTAAAAAAAATATTTTAAAAAACAGCTCGCGGAGGCACCACTTATAGAGGCGCCAGATATTTGACTGATGTCTGACAATAGATTTTATGCTGCACTGACACATCTCATTGTCACAAACGCCTAACACAATGTTGATGAACAATGGACAGATTGAGGAAAAAGTGAACGCAGCTTTTACAATTTCGGAGGCTGGTGCTGATTTTATCCGTTCCCCCATCCCCCGCGTAGAGTGACAAACATCTAAACAAGTGTGTATGCCACTAGATTCCAGGTATTCCCTTCCTCATTAGAGGATATTAAGTCAGCGGAGAAGTGAAAACTCCCTGGAGAGCCTTTAAGACAGTGATGAGGGTTGAGCAGGTACAGAAACTGCCTCTGGCCCCTGCCTCAGCTCTGCACTAATAACACCACATGTGACACATGCTCGCCTCCATATGCGGATCGAAATCTATAACATGTCATCAGATCATCAGGAGTTTTTTAGTAATAATAGCAAAGGCACTACTGCCCCAAACCTGAGCTGAACAACCGCACACAGGCATTGCCTACAATATATTGTATCAGACAGAAGGTTTACTATAAAACCAGGAGGCGAGAATTGGCTTAACTATGGTTAGGGTTCAATCCGAGCTTTAACGGTGTTAATGAAAATATGAGCGTTTGAAAAACAAGAACAAAAGAGGAATCAATTGATATTTCTCTTGGAGAGCGCAGGAGGAGCATGTGATATTTTTGTCCACCTAGAGCTAACCTTTTATAGGGAACTTGACACTTGCACTTTGATACACTGCTAAGGTCAAGACACACAACCACACACGCGCTGATTCCCGATGACATAGGCTCTCCAAGGGGAGGAGGGATTGAAGTATGAATACATTACTCCGAATGAACCAATAGCATGTTCTATACAGATGCAAAATGTGAATATAGAGGTGAATAAAAGGATTTTTTATTGTGCTCATCTCTTGAATTTAAAGTCCATGCTGACGGTGCTAGCATTTCTCCCTTTGATGTATTTTTTTTCTTCTTTCAATGATACTGAAGGAATAGGGGTAGAGGTAATATTATAGTTATTGAAAAATCAGTTTAGACCATTTTGGCTTTAAATCAATTACAAATATAAATCTACAAATTAGTGCTGGGAATACCAATTACCCTAATCTGCAGGTCTTTGGACTGTGTTAGGAAACCAGAGTACCCGGAGGTTACCTTGATTATGATTGCTTACTATACCGCTCTACCTCTACTGCTTAATCCTGTTTTCAAGGTCACAGGGGGCCTTGAGCCTCTTCCAGGAGACTTAGGGCTCTGGACAGGGTGCCAATCCTAATCTGCATGCCCACCAAGCACAGGGAGAACATGCAAACTCCATGCACACACAGATGGGAATCGAACCTGGCCGGGAATTAAACCCGGACTCTGGAGGGGCAAGAGAACAGTGCTAATAACTACACCATCAGCCTTGATTATGATTAACAAACGATAATTTTTTAGCATTTATTTTTTTTGTTCACTGACAAGATTTGTACTATAAACGCTCAACTGTTGAAGCTGAGATTTTTTATTTCCAAATAGCAGCGTTCTCGTCTATGAGCAGTATGGATGTAGAACATAAAAATTGTCATAAACAAGAAAATAATTAACATAGAAAAAAATGCAGGATACATGCAGGATAGTGTTGATTAGGGGATCTGAAAATTGGATTAACTTCAAATAATTGCCCATCCCTACTACAAATACAGATCAAGATATTGTGTTACATACTCAAAAGACAGAATGGGATTGTGACTAGCCTTCAAACCCTGAGCAAGTTAAATAGCCTCATCCATAACGTCATATGTATTGACAGAGGCATTCATCAGGATTTGTAACCCTATCAATAGTGAGTGACACCATCAACCTGACACCAGTTCCCAAGCAGACTTTATCACTGGAATTGATTCCTGTCCCACCTCCTCTGGTTCGACAGCACAGACCCCCTTGGTAGTCTGAGATAAGGAATGATGTTAAATAAATCAAACATCCATTAGCATAAGCCAGGCTTTTCTATACTGTCAAACAGATCCTGCTGAAAAGCAGCATGGATGCTAACTACAGAACCGATAACGATCTGTGTGGATCCGGCTGATTCCTGCCAGGTTGCACTTGTTTTACACAGCGCATGGCACGAATAGTCTCTTTCCAGCTTAAAATTTATCTCACATTGTCCAATTTTACTAAACTAGTCTTTAAATACGAGTGCACAGGATGTAGTATTTTGCGATCCAGCAGGATGTGGGGTGTAGGTGAAATTTAATTTGACCTCTATCCTGCCAATAGTTTTAGATTAGGGCATTCTTCTGTGTGGCTGATGTTGCTTCAGATCATACATGAACAAGCATCTCCAGACAAATACAGAAAACAGATTGCAACCAGAACAAACTTTTTTAACCAGTTTATTCTTGAATTATATATATATTTTTTTGTGTGCCAATTCATGTATCTGCAAAAGAGATTTTTTTTATCCCAAGCTGCACGTCTTTGGACTGTGGGAAGGAACCTGGAGGAAACCCACCAAGCACAGGGAGAAAATCCTTCATGCACATAGACCCAGAGGTTGGAATCAAACCCAGAACCTAGAGGTGCAGGGCGACACTGCTAACCACTAAGCCACCGTGCCGCCACAACTGTTGACACAGCACAGCAAAACTATTTGCTAAATTAGTTTAGAATTGCAAATCAGAAAAATGTTTAATCAGGATATTTGCAAAATCGCAATATGGGTTGAATCTGTACCTGAGTACATCGAGTCCCCAACATATGAACGTGTTCCATTCCAAAAGTTTGTTTGTAAATCAAATTTGTTTGGGAGTCCAACAAACATCTGGGTAAGTCTAGGTGATAGGATCCATCCACAATTGGCTATACACAATATAAAACTAGCATGTTCCATGATCTTGTCCTTGTTCTTTAACATCCATTCGATGGTTGGACGATTCCATACATATTGGGATGCACGCTGCACGCACGTGACAGTGTCCGCAGGACATGTGATTTGTGAACTTTCTTAATCAAACACGCGCAAGCGCATGTACGTATCTTCGAAATTTTGTAACTTGCATGTTCATATGTAGGGGACTTATCACTGTCTTGTGATAATAGTATATCAAGTGGTACTGGTGATTACCGTCCCTACTAAATAGTATAAATTTCTTTAGAGATTTTTTATCGGGCATTCAGGTTTTATCCTGTTCCCTGATAGACAGCTTAAACAAATCATGAATATTTTCATTGTTCCTCCTCCGCTGTCCGTGTGGGGACTTGACTTCATCGAAGTCTTTGTGTGAAGCAGGCTGCCTGACACTGATTGGTGATGAAAGGGAGGATGGAGGTCATTGGTCAAATAACTTCCTTGTAGCTTTTCTTTAACAAGCCCTTTAACAGGGGTCAAGAAGAGACCAGTGGGTGAACAAGCAAAACGGTGAAAAACGAGGGAAAGGAACACAACAAAATCATACAAACACACACACACACACACACACACACACACACACACACACACACACACACACACACACACACTCAGC
>JAOVVA010000019.1:21662380-21696005 GCA_028565275.1 Leiocassis micropogon
CACACACACACACACACACACACACACACACACACACACACACACACACACACACACACACACACACACACACTCAGCTTACATGATATCTCAACATGACTTATCTACCAGGTTGTATGTTAAGTCCTGCTCTTTTTATCTTTATTCGATACGCATTTCTGAACCACCATGTTTCCTATCCCGGTTCTTGTGAGGCAAATATACCAGTAGCATTTTGTATGTGGTGGTGATATATGTGTGTGTGTGTGTGTGTGTGTGTGTGTGTGTGTGTGTGTGAGAGAGAGAGAGAGCAAGCGTGTGCTGCCCTTAACTGAATATTAATGTCGCTTTGTTCTCATTAATCACATCCTTTGCTCTGCTGATTTCCTGTTAGTCCCTCCATCACATAAAGGCCTCTCCCCTAACAACCCCCACAGACACACTCACACACACATACACATACGCACACACGCGCACACACACAAAGCAAAAGTGGCTATGAGCCAACTCAATCTGCATCTGCTATGAGGGACAGTGCAGTCCTGGGGGGGATGTGCAAGCATCAGCGTCCCTGTTCATCACAAAGCCGTAAACCATGAGCCACGTCTGCAGGAGCGTCAGTGCACACAGGATGTATTCGATGTGGATGGACACGTTTCGAATGCGCACACAGTTACATACACATATAGGTTCCGTCGAATTATTTAGCATCCTGTCTTACACATCGATGCTGGGGCTTAAATTTTCTGATAGCATATATAGAATAAGTAGATAATATCTGCCTGAAAGGCTCCGGAGGCATAACAAGAGCACTAGTGTTTTTTCCCCCTCCTGAGTGGCAGCTCCAGCTCTGCATGGTGTGGGAGGCAGAAATAGACTCCAGTGAGTCTGTCTCTGGGTGAAAAAAATCCCATTTCCCAGTCCTTGATAACCACACACCTCATTTCCTACATATCCCTCATCCCTGGCCAAACAAAGGTGGAGGTGAAGAGATGTGTGTCTGTTTTTGTGCAAGATAGAGGTTAAAGGGTTGGAAAGACACAAAGCAAGTAATCTGGGTTCCTGGAGCAGGAAGAGAAGCAAATCATGCATGGATTTTAAATTTCACAGCTGAATACTTGGGGGGGAAATTGCTAAGTTAAAAAAAAAAAAAAAAGTCTCCTTTATTAGCCGATGATCTCAACAGTAAGAACGTTGCTTTTACTTGGATGGAGACTCCAGGAACATGGTTGTGAATATTACACGGAGGCTATTATCACTACAAATACGGCTGCACCAGAGAATGGCGGCGAGTCAGATCTACTCGTGAAAGTTGACACTTCATTGACGAGCCCGCCCGTGTAGTCAGGACGATAGAAATTTCACACTCGTCCTAAGAGAAACGTGGGCGCAGTGAAGACGTCGTTAAAGCGTGACACTGTCAGGCCACGTCAGTGCTGACTTTCCACATCATCCCATGATGCACCGGACTTCTCCTCAGTGTTCAATCCCTGCTCTGCTCACACTAAATGGAAACAGCCTTTTACAAGGACATATTTTTGTTCTGTTCCCCCCCTCCTTAAATTCTTTCTTTAGCACAAACTGACTGTACACGGGTGCACATCATGCCAGGATGCGGGAGCACAGGACGGCATGTTCTTTCCATGGTAAAAGAAATCTCGCTCGCCTTTGTTATTTCAATTTCACGGTCAATTGCTGATTGGCATTGAACTCTGGCCTGCTCGGAACAAATAACTAAATGCATCAGTGATTAGTCAGGAATCAGCGTCTCATTGTTAATAACCTGGCAGAAGTGCGTATCAATTTTAGTGCCGCTAATGAGGGTGTTAAAAAGCCACTGCGCTATCTTCCAAGTTAGATGGAAGGATAAAGGAAGCGAATGAGTGTTAACACTACACAACAGATTGTGGTTACAAGCTTTACTTCCAGTTCACGTAGTCAGATGCAAACCCTGACCTCTCCAGTTTTTTTTGTTTTTTTTTTACACCGGGTGTGTTTATCGTGCTACGCTGTCGTCCAGCACACGAGGTTGGATCATGCAAAGCTTACAGGTCTGACCTATTTGCTTATGACTATATGACCCAGGTGCGGCTTTGTTGGATTCAAATTCTATACGCCTTTGTTGTCTGTTTTCTTCATCTCAGAGGGGAGGTGGAAAATGTTGTAACGTCTTCTCATTGCTTACCGTGCAGTCAACTCAGGTGGTCTCAGAAGGAAGAAACAGGGATTTACCACACGCCAGCGTTCTGAAACCTGAGAGACGGCGATTTATTCTTGTAACACATATCCTTTGACACATATTCGCCAATGCTCATGACGTTGTTAAGTCTCCCTAAGTTTCACATCGTTTACAGTATTTCTCCTCTGTCACTACTCTACGCTAAGAAACTCCTCTCTGCTGAAGCAGTTTGACATTTTGAAGCTATTAGCCAAAGGCTCCTCCGTCCATCATTGCGTCTGCTTGCTATGAAAACGCACACCCTGCGCACACACTCAAACAGACAGAGGAAACACACAATCCCTAACCCTTGAGCTAACCATTTTTTTGCACCATGCTGTTTCCCTAAGCGGACAAAAACGCAAAACAATCCAAGTGTAATTCTTTTGCATGGTATTGCATAGGACGATGTTAAATGATTTTTAAAGAATTTCTGAACAAACTTTTTGTGTAAAAAAATTGGTTTTCCATAATGTAGAAAAGCATGATATTATTTTGACCTTGGTGGAGCCAATAATTTCCAGACACACTGTTTTGTGTTTTTTAATTAAAAACACGCTCTGCTTCATGCAGCAGCTGTTAAAATTTGAATAGCAAAAATATTTGTTTACTGATATGTGCAAGCTGAGAAAGTAAGAACTTTGCTCATGTATTCTTCTACTACACTAGAATGCTATACTAAAATACACAAAACTCTACCAATACTGTATATAAAAAAATGCTAAGCTAAAACCAGGCTGAATTATATTATATTTAATTTATAAATCAGATATTTAAAAATATTTGCTATATACACCGATCAGCTATCACATTATGACAACTGATAGATGAATAACATAATTATGTAATTATAATAGAACCTGGAACTGGGTTGGATATATTGGGCAGAAAAAATTGGCCAAGTGTATAAATTTGAGCAACTCCGACAAGGATCAAATTGTGACGGCTAGACGACTGGTTCAGAGCAACTCCAAATCTGCAGCTCTTGAGGGACGTTTCTTTTCTGCAGTGGTCAGGACCTACCAAAAGTTGTAAAAGTAAGGAAAATCTATGAACCGGTGACATGGTCATGGGCGGCCAAGGCTCACTGATGCATGTGGGGAGTGAAGCCTCTTTCTGCCACACTGTAAAAATGGTTCATTGCTTTGAGGAACACAACAGCAAGTTTAAATTGTTGACTTGGCCTCCAAATTCTCCACATCTCAATCCATTTGAGTATCCGTGGGATGTGCAAAAAAAACAAGTCTGATCCATTTTACAACTTACAGGATTTAAAGATCTGCTACTGATGGCTTGGTGCCAGATACCACAGCAGATACCACATCTTCAGAGGTCAAGTGTAGTCCAGGCCAAGACGTGTCAGGGTTGTTTTCAAGGCCAAACAGGGAAGCTGTTTAATATTAGGTCGATGGTCATAAGGTTGTGGCTGATCAGTATAAAATTCACTTTTGTGCAAAAGTAAATTTTTTAGTCATTTTTAGACATGCAGATGCATCTCCAGTGTGTATGTACAAACAAAAAAGGAGAAAATGCTTCTATTGTCCAGGGCTTAAACAAGCCAAATAGATCTTCCCCTAATGTGACCTAATATAACGGTGGCTTAGTGGTTAGCACTATTGGCTTGCACCTCCAATTCCTCCAATCCTTGAATCCCTGCCAGGTTTAATTCCTGTCTCTGTGTGAATGGAGTGTGCATGTTCTACCTGTGCTTTGTGGGTTTCCTCCGGGTACTCCGTTTTCCTTCCACAATCCAAAGACATGCAGACTAGGCTAACTGGCGTTCCCAAATTGCCCGTAGCATGTGAATAAGCATTGGAGTGCATGTGTCTATGTGTGTGCCCTGCGTAGGATTGGCACCCTGTCCAGGATGTACCCCACCTCGTGCCCTAAGACACTGGAATAGGCTCCAGGCCCCTGTGACCCCAGGATAAAGCGGTATAGACGATGAGTGAGTGATAGTGACCTAATATAAGATGATGCCCTCCCCTAGCTTGTTGCTCATGTCTGCTGTGCTCGGAACGGGCTTGGCTCAGCAGTAGCTCATTTACATAGGCATCTAAATGGCACATTACACTCACACCTTTGTGGGAGCTCTGAGACCTGTGTTAACTTGTTAAAAAACAGTAAAATATGGAAACTTTAAAGAGGCTAAAAAGCCATAATTATCCAATGAACCCCCTCGTAATGTCATTATTACTTTAGACTGATGGCTTTCATGGCTACTTTGTTCTATATAGAATGAAGATTTCATACATATTTATTTAATTCAGTTAATATGCGCTGTGGTTTACAACGGACACCTTTGCTGATATTTTCATGTCTCAGAAAGGACAGACAAAGTAAACCGTTCCAGAATTGGTCCTAATGCAGGGCAACATGTGTACATCCTTCATTATGACACGGCGACAAAGAGGACCAACACTGCTCGAGAGGATGAGATATACACACTTCAGATCTGCAGCAGCAGAAAGGAAATTCACTGTGTGCATGAATAAAGCGCTTGCTTCGGGTTTTCTGATTACTGTCAGTGATGACACAGTACCCCGCAGTCTCCCTAAGAATTCGCATTACTTCTAATAGAGGAGCAGAGAGGGGAACCTAAGCAGCTGCATCCTCTATCCGTTCCACAGCACTGCTCTAAAATGAACCAGTCATATGAGACCGTTAACGTTCTGGAATCTGTCGTCATTAAACGTCCGAAACAAGCGCACCCGCCGACAAGAGCGTCTGAGTTATGACGTTCTCTCTGGGTGTGTATGTGTGTGTGTGTGTGTGTGTGTGTGTGTGGTTTTATGATGGGTTATGTAGAGGATACAAGAAGATCTATATCAAAAAGCAATACATTTACTGTAGATTCGGTCTTCGTGTGAGGGAAGGATAACTATGAATATAGAATGAACATAATTGAGATCGAACTATGTTTGAATTCAAGGACAATATACGGCAGAATAGAACGAGGAGTCAGAATGTGCATATCAAATGGGTGCATGGGTAAGTGCCAACATGTCTCAGTTGAATGCTAACACTAGCTGTCGTATTATGTTGGTGTTCTATGTGGTGCGGATCTGTGTGTGTGTGGGTCGGTTAAAGCGTTAAGGTCAGACTGCAGCACAATAATTAGTTTATTTGAGCAGCAAGGACGTGCATGTCCTTTGCAACATGCACTGCAGACTGTATCCAAAAAGCAGATGCAGGCTGTATAATTGCCTGAATTACAATGTAGGAAAACAGAGTTTTAGACTATTTGTTATTTCTGGAATCTTTCTGTGGTCATGACCTCTGTACCTCTCGAGCAGGCTATACAAAATCTTACAAATTACCAAAACTGTCCTGTGTGGGCAGAGGAAAGAGGTTACAATTACAAAGAGAGGAACTTAATCCTGTTCTTTTCTCATTAAGCTAATGCATAAACAAGATCTGCGACACATACCGTATTAAACAAAGAGCAGTGGATTAGCCCTTGGAAAAATCCTATGCATGTGCATTCAGAAGAACATAATGACAAAGATGTGCAATGTGCTGCAACTGTATATATCTTTAACACACACCCTGCTAAAAAATGCTGAGAAATTATACAGAATGTATCTCTCATTCATGAATATGTAAATATACTCTTAAAAAAATGGACTAAACTGTTCACAAAGGTTGTCAATGGAATAGTAGCCTCAAGGGTATGTCTTTTGTCCCTCTAGTTAGAGGATCATAATTGTAGAGAAATCTCATTAAAGAATATAATTGGACTTTAAGGACCGCTGTTGTACTTCTGAAAAGGGAACATTTACAATGTTTATACCTTAGGGAACAAAACTACAGTATTCCGGTTCTCTAGACAGTGGAAGTTCAGAGGGTTAAGGCTCTGGGTTACTGAATGGAAGGTCAGCCGTTCAGGTCGCGGCACCACCAGACTGCCACTGTTGGGACCTTGAGCAAGGCTCTTAACCCTGTCTGCTCCATGGCTGACTCCAGGGATATGCAAAGAGATTTTCACTGTGCTGTAATGTACTATATGTGTGACAAGGCAAGGCTTAACATAAATTGAGGCTGACTTATATACAGTTCTGTGAAGAAGAAAAAAAAGAGACCACCGCAATTTACTCCAGAAAATTCCGGAATGTCATCAAGAGGAAGATGGATGGTGACAAACCATCAAGCAAAGCTGAGCTATTTTCTTTTTTTTTGCAAAAACATTGGTATAAAGTTACCCAACAACAGTGTGAAAAACTGTTGGAGAGCATGCCAAAACGAACGAAAGCTATAATTGCAAATCGGGGTTATTCCACCCAAGGTGGTGCTGCTGTACACTGGACTTGTTTGTACAGCACATCCCACAGATGCGCAATTAAACTAATTCAACACCTTTAACTATTTGCCATATTCATGGCCATTGCCATTGGGAATATTGTTGCTGTGAAGAGGTGTACTTGGTCTGCATCAATGTTTAGGTAGGTATTATTTGTCAAAGTAACATCCACATAAATGCCAGGAACTACTAGAACATTTCCCATGACACTGCCTCTGCCAGCTTGCCGTCTTCTTATAGTACATTCAGGTGGCATTTTTCATCAGACGATATCACCATCTTCCATTGTTCCATGGTCCAGTTTTGATGCCAATGTGCACATACTGTAGCAGAATCATGTCCATGGTGGAGACGGGTCAGCATGGGGGAAGCCTGAATGGTTTGCAGGTGCGCAGTCATACAGTTTATACAACATGCAAATATGCACCGTGTGTTCTGACACCCTTCTATTAAACCCAGCATCAAGTTTTTCAATTTGTGATATAGTATCTTTTCAGTAGGGTCCGGATTCACTCCCCACATTGAGCACTGAGTGTCCAGAGTTTGCCAGTTGTTCTTTTCTGGACCACTTTTGGTGGGCTGAATAAAAGAAACACACGGTAAGACCGGTTTTGGAGTTGCTCTGACCCAGCACCACAATCCTTGCCCATTGTACCTAGTTCCCACAAATCAACTTTGAGAACTGCCTGTTGTCTTGCTGCCTGATATATCCCACCCCCTTAACAGGTGCCACTGAAATGAGATAATCAATGTTATTCACATTACCTGTCAGTGGTTTAAAGTTATGGCTGATCGGCGCATGTCTTCACGTCTGAGTGGAAGAACATGTTAGCCTTCGTGCTGCCGGCTTGATAGCTGTTGTGGGATGGGGAGAGCTGGCTTTCAGTGGACTGAGTGGAATTTATAAATGCAATTTTCCCACTTTGGATGGTAACCAGATTTTCAAATGCATTATAGGTCTGTCCAATTTTCAAATCAGATGATGTTGATTCCCTTTTAACAGCACACATCCGACTGTAGTTCCTGCTCTAACAAATTACAGTTTTATATTGATGCACTTCTTCCGATAGGTTGTTGTTTCCATAGTAACAGCTGTTGTTCCCAGGGACTTGTCTCATAGATGCTTCACATAATATAAGAGTGGTGAAGCTTTCTCTTAAGAGATATTTATGTAATATTTATAAAAGAAGTCTTGGTTGTCAGCACTTTGTACCAGACAGTAGGTTTTCACAGACATGAGCAGGTTTAGTCCCGGGAACTTTACACCTTCCAGGTGCTCTGTAAGAATGCAGCTACCTCTTTTTGCCTGATTAACTTCCGAAGAGCGGAGCATGCTAATCCTGAGTTAGGGTGATGGAGAGTCTGGGTCTCTCAGTCTGTGTTTTAAACCGAGTGATGCTGAATTAATCCGATGGTACTGATGGGAGCATGGACCAGAAGGGGGGTGAGGCAAGGACTCAACTGCTGATGGTTGTTTTATGACGTGATCTGTCTTTGTTCTGCCACACTTGCAGCTAGATCAGTTGTGTCAGGGCTGAGGTAAGAATCGCCCCCTGAGGACAGAAACATGAAGGAATGTGGAGTGGACGTGAATGTGTGTTGTATGTAGCAGTATATCACTGGGTGTCAATTCTTTGTCTCAAGGTCTGCGTGATGCAGGGATAATGCATGGCGCTATAAAGTTGACAGAGCGTTGGGAGCTCATCCCCTTGCAACATATAAGTATGTGTGTGTGTGTGTGTGTGTGTGTGTGTGTGTGTGTGTGTGTGTGTGTATAAATACATAATCTGCTGACTCAGTACTTCTCTTTTTCTCTCCCTCACTCTTTCCTTTTCTGTCTCCGCTGGGAGTGAACACTAATCAGAGCTCACATGACAGAGTCACTCAGTGCACTGATGTGTGCAGTTCATAACATGCGCACAAAGTACAGCTAGATATCCTAACGCACTACCGAATGTTCTGCTGCACCCCTCCTCTCTCTCCTTCTCTCCCTCATTACCTCTGTATCACCCTCCTGACTTCACTCAGGCCACACATGAACATGGTCCCAAATGAAACACCAGAGGGACATGCGCTATCCACCACAACAGCTAAAAATGTCCACAGAAAAGGAAGCAGGGCAGTCATCAATCACAGACCCTCATTTTTTTTTTTTCACAGTGTCTCCTTTCACAGACATGTTCCACTCCCCTGATGCTCCTGATGCGTAATATGACAGCTCTGATGCCTAGCTGCCATTTTACTCTCACTCACTTCATTACAGCCACAGAGAGATGACCTTGCTCTCTGTCTCTTTCCCACCATCTCTCTTCACTCCTCCACCTCCCCCCTCTCCAGTCGAGTGCCACACTGTCTCTTATTCCCAATTACATGCCACTATTTCTTCGTACATGCATGCAGTGTACATTTTTCTGTGTGCTGGCTGTTTTAAATGAAGTGTAAAGAAGACTGATGAGGAGATTAGGAGAAAAGAGAGGAAAACAGACGAGCACAGAGTAGAACAGAACAGAAAATAACAAAAGAGAGCAAAGTGTTAAAGAACAGAACAGCAGACAGGAGAGCAGAGGAGCGCAGAACAGCAGAGACGAGAACAGGAAAGAAAACAACAGCAGAGAGGTGAGCAGCAGAAGAGCAGAAGAGCAGAACAGCAGAGAGCAGAACGGAAGAATAGCAGAACAGTAAATAGCAGGGATCAGAGAAAAGAACAGAAAATAACCAATAAGAAGAGAGCAGAACAAACGAGGGCAGAACAGCAAAGAAGAGAACAGAAGATTCCAGAAAAGGAAAAGAGCAAACAGAATAGCATAGAACAAAAGGAGGCTGTATAGCAGAGAGCAGAACAGCAGAAAAGAGATAGGAGAGTGCAGAAAAGACAGGAGCTGAATTGCTGAGGAAAGAACAGAAGAATGCAGAATTTTCTGAGAGCAGCAATGCAAGATGCAGAACAGCAGAAAGAAGAAATGTATATTTCTACCCTATTTTCACTGTTTCAGGCTTGAAATTATTTTTTTTTGGGGGGAGGGTGTTGGGGTGGATATGTTACAGTACATCAGTATAATAACATTAAACATGGAGATGCCTTCATTTTAGTAAGAATGCAAGTGAACACCTTTAGCTTTATTACGCAGAAGGATTTTTACTGTATTGCCCTGGAGTTGAAGAGTTATGGAATTATTCAAAAGCAACTTTATCATCAGCTTTATATCATCCTAAGATTGTGCTGTTACAATGTGAAGTTTCGAATTTGCATCATACAGTGGTGCTGTTGGCAGAGATGAACACCTGCCTTTAAACCACCATTCTAACCGAATTTACCATTGCTTTTTTCATTAAGTTTTTTAAAAATGTCTCAGGAAAATGAATGTTTTTAACTGACTAGAAGGTACCGACAATATGTGTTCAATCACAATGTGCGTGTTTGCGTCTGTGTTACACACTGACCTGTCTTTCAGACATGACATAGATATAGTTATGGTCCAGCGAGAATGCCATGTCTCTGAGAATAGGGCTCCTGTCCTTAATGACGGACACTGTCTCGTACTGCATGCCGCCATGAGGAGGCCCATCCACACGGATCTGAAACAGGAAGAGAAAGCAAAACACATAAGCAAATAATCACTGGCATACAACAATACAGCAGTGTGCTATAAGTCCTTCTTACTGGGATGTTTTGCGAATAATCAGACATCAGCATGGAAATAACTAACGATCCGGTCTTGTCTCCTTTGTGGTATTAAATCAGGCTGGGAGAGCATATATGGACATGGACGTCCCTTTCATTAGTCAGTAAGTCATTTAGTTCCGTTCAACAAACATCCGTGATGCGCAGCAGACGCGCATACATGTGGCTTGTGTGTGGGGGAGGGGGGGTTGACTCGAGGTCAGTCGTCTGTCTAGTGAGAATTCACAATGGCAAAATATATGGTGCGTCAATACAGGAAAAAGCTTAATGATGGAAAAAAAGAGGGAAAACCGCACATCCCTGTGTGGAGGCTTTAACCCCATGAATAACAAAGCCCTATAGAATACAATCAGGAAAAAAAATCTTGTGAGTACACATATAAAACTGTGACTAAGAAAAATGCCTTGCTTGACAAACAGACTGGATTATGACAACAGTGACCTTTTACATGATTAGTGATCAGTTCATGGCTATTAATTAAACACATTACATGTGAAGTTATGTTTAATTTTTTTTTTTTTTGAATGGATGACTGGTTTGAATGCGATGCAGAGAAAAAAAAAATGCATGCCTTTGTGTCCAGCCTTATTTTTTTCTTACCATGAACAAGTCTTGTCAGGACTCAATTAATCAAACCAGAACTTACTGTATTTTCTTTGTTGAAAAGCTGTTCGGCTGCTCCTGCTAAGAGGCAAAACAGCAGATCATCTGATCTGCATATATGATTGGCACAGGTTTTATTCCAGATGCCCTTCCTGATACAATCACTAAACGGCTCTCAGTGCAATATGCTGTCTGCCAGTTAAAAGCAGGGGAGAGAGGAGGGGGGAACCTGTTTTGCACACACACACACACACACACACACACACACACACACACGCACACAGAAATCACGACTAATGCAATCGCTATAGATTCGTTATAGCTAATATATGATCAGTGCAATAAGTCTAATGCAGTAATTTGTCTATTTATACCTATAATTACTTATTACTTTGCTAGCTTTTCTTTTCTGTAGTAAATTTACTACATGATGAGTGAAATATGTCATGTCTGGGGAAATAATCTGTCTATGTAGCCATTACTTTTCTACTTCTACATATTTCAATAGGTTCCACGCACACGTATTCAAATTGTACCAAACCATCCATCCATCTAGGAACCTCTGTTGTCCAACTAGGGACCGTGGAGGCCAATGGTGGACATCATATTTGTTTTCATTTTCCTGACCGTGTCAACATTCACACGCACATTCACACACTACGGGCAATATGGGAACGCCAATTAGCCTAATTTGTATGTCTTTGGGCTGTGGGAGGAAACCGGAGTACCTTGAGGAAACCCACCAAGCACGGGGAGAACATGCAAACTCCATGTACATGTGAACCCGAGGTGGGAATCGGACCCAGATCTTTATTGTGCAAGGTGACAGTGCTAACCACTAAACCATCAAAGCCACCGTGCCACCATTGTACCTAACAGGCTATATAAACATACATACACATAATACCAAAAATAATAGTTCCTGGGTAATATGAGGCCGGATTTTTATTCATGCGGATATCAGTTTTTTCATAGTTTTCATCATTTTTTATTCTCATGATCAGCTCAATCCACTGAAATGCTAAAGCTCTGTATATACATATATATAAATTACTCCAGATTTATGGCTGATGCAGCAGACCAAGTGCAGAGACATCTGCCCTGTTACTTGGTGAAGGAAAATGCTTTTTAAATCCGAAGCTGTTTTTTTTTCTCCCTTGCAGCAAATCAAATAACTACAGTATTTGATGAGGTATGATTTACTGCCTCCTTCTTTTTTCACATTCAACCAATCAGCGGCGCCGAATCCTGAAGTCATGATGGGTGAAACCTGTTGAGGCTCCCGCTAAACACAAATCAAGCTTAATATATTGCAATTCCCTCTCCACAGCAGCATGACCTTGAGTCAAAGTCAAGGATAAAACCATTCAGCTCAAATGCTTCAAACAGTCCAGCATCACGGCAGACATATATATCGCCGTGAATGAGAAAACCATGCTTCTTAAGGGAGGCACAAGGTCTCCACAGGCTCACAAGTCTCGGACCTGACATTTACAGTATGCCAACGAACACAGCCATTAAAGGTAAACACCTTCATTCATAAAGCATGTCGCCTTTCACCGCCTTTTCTGACCTGAGCGTGACCCTGATCTGAGCACGGGTGTGATACAACCATCGTATGTCACCGAGACCTGTGTGTCCACTACACACACTGAGATTACTCAGAGGTACGCTGCATTCAGAGGCAGAAAGCAGTGGTGCATGGTGGGTAAGTGATTGTGGCCTTGTGAGCTAGCTCAGGAGGCTGCTGAGGGGATTGTAGTTACAGAGGGGAAGTAGTGTGGCGGGTTCACACAGTGTGAAATGATCTCAAAGTCTACTTAACCAGAACGCGCAAAGCACAAACACACACATGTTGATGAATGCACAGACATTCCCAAAATTGATTCCTTATTGTGTAAGGGGATCAAACTGGGACCTTTGATGGTGCACAGTTATGGGATAAAACCTACCATTATTTCTCTATATAAACCCCTGCTATACTAATGCACTTATCCCAGCGTTTCACTAGTGCTTGGATACCGTCAAGGTAGAAAGGTTTCTCAGGACGCCGAAGCCATGATCGTACAGTCTGCATAAGTATCTGAAAGCGCTGGCGTCCCAGCAGCTCTTTTAATTGCTCAAACATGTAAAAAATAGCTTGGATAGAGGTCAGGACGGTATGGAGGCTGTGGAAGTAACTTCTGCAAAGTGATGACATGTTAACAATTGGATCAGGCATCCCACTCGCTGAATATTTAGAGTGACGAATGCACTGGGTTCCACGCCACCTCAGCCGGGATCATCATTTACAGACCTACAGTATGTTCTTCTTTAAAATGTTTGCATCATTCAAATGTTTACTGTGGTTAAAAGTCTGACTACTGTACTGCACTCTGTTGTACGCCTTCATTCACGAGAAATCTCATCATAAGTCCCGGTTTGATTTGAACGACCCTCAGGGCATACAAAAGGCAAATTCATATAAGAATTGATTTTCTCGAAATGACGATAAGCAAAGGACAAACATAAATTCATTTGGAGCTCTTCGCTTCAGTTTCCCAGTACGTCACACTTTAACATCAATTACAGGCTAACATAATTTAACCCAAGTTAGAGTCATACTGTATAATTCATTGCAGTAATGCTGACTAATGAAAATAAATCAATATGAAAACTCCATGAAAGAGAAAGTCATCCTGTCCTAAAATGGCCTTGACGAGTGCATCTTTATTTTTGCTGGACATGACATCAGCACAGCTGTATGACACTTCTGCACTGCAAGTGACTTATGTAAAAAAAAAATTCAAGATTTACGTCCATGTATATTGCTGATTTTCCAAAATGAGTCAGTCATCTGTTCCTGTCGATTTATTCAGCTAGTAAGCTCCATCTTACAATACTGGGCAAAAGTCTTAAAGCCCCTCGTTTCCTCATATTAAATTAAATAACATGATTTAATGAAAGTGACAGGAACAGATGTTTTATAGCGAGAGGCTGCACAGTGCATAAAGATATAATTTAAAAACTGGATGTTTATGTAACAACCTCAGCAGCAACCTCATTTCCCCTCTCGTCCGTTCCAACCACACAGCACTCAGTATACTAATCACCTCATTATCTGTCATCATCTGCACCTCTTTCAGTTTCTGTATCAACTGTGAATAAAAGTCCTGAGATTTGGTTTAAGCTAATCTGTTTCTTCAGACACACAAGCAACTGATTTGAAAGCTATGTCCTTTTAAAGCTTTTTTTTTCAGTCTATACCTGTTCTGTGACATGCTGACTTACTGTAAGTGCCTAAAAATCCAACCCCATCAGTCCCGCTGTGCTTTTTGTCCTTCCATTTTACACCTTTTCATTCCCTGTGTGTGTGAGTAAAGCGTAAAAGACTCCACAGGACCCTGAATAATACACACTGACATTTTATACATTATGAAATAAATCAAGATGTACAGCGATGATGCTGATTACATTAATACAGGCATCATGAATCAACACAAATATTTGTTTTGTTTACTGGGACACTGTCTCGTGTTTCATTTATTAAATGGACGGTGTTGTAATTACAGCTGGCCTCAGTCTGAGCGTCCTCACACCGTGTGCTAAGCCGACAGCGTTGATCATATACACGTTCGTTTAGCTTAGACGAAAGTGCCCTGCTTTTTTTATTCCCACAAAACTGAGTCATAAGCAGCGTAGAGCAGACAAAAGACCTCTTATGCTATGATTTGTCTGACGCAGACATACGCCACTTGTGTGTGAAATCAAGGGAAACTCTCTCTCTCTCTCTCTCTCTCTCTCTCTATTTCCCATCCGAACTTGTTTTGTATTTAATGGACCATTTGTTCTCAATTTCGATCCAGTTTTGTGGTTACATTTTTTTCTGTATTTGCTTCTTTTATTCCTACATTTGTGAGCTGCTCCTCTGTGTGGGAGTATCTGTGTGTGTGTGTGTGTGTGTGTGTGCGTGTGTGTGTGCATGTATATGTAGTCAAAGTCTCAACATTTAAGCCCCTTTCCAGCTGGTTTTCACATTACCGCCGCTGCCACTAGAGAACTCCAGGATGCGTAAAACACATTGTACTACACACAGCCAAGTTTCACTTCATCTGTATGTACAACAGTGGACGGCGTAGGAATTTCCAAGATACACACTCACACGTATACACACATTGAAAAGGGCATGTTATACAGACCTCACTAAGCATTTCTCATCTGCTCCGTGTTCACCTTCATCTCCTCGTCTTTTGTGCTCACTCCAACATTCCCTCCGTGTCTCTCTTGCCTTTAATTATTCACACGCTCCTTACTGATTATTCCTTCAGACTTGAACTCTAGCATCAGTGCGAAAGAAAGCGAAGATTTGTTTTGCTGGCTCTTTCACTTTTTTTTTTCAGAGCTATTTTGTTTTTCTGTTTGTTTTCCCGATTGCATGCGAGTTTCACGGCGAGTAGGTGGTCTAACACACAGTATGAAGTCTGAATTGCTTCTGAATGGATCTACATGCAATCTCGGCGCACCAAAAAATGAAAAAAATAAATAAATAAAACATACGAGTGTGTGTTATGCCTAACAATGATATGCAAGTCAAAGTATCTTGGGCGGCACAGGTTCCACGTGTGTACCCCCTGGCTGGTTTCTGCTCTTTTATTCTCAACGCGACCACATTTACACAATTCTCGAGCTGCACCGTGGGCTTGCTTTCAAAGCAAAATGACTCTCTCCTCTCCCTTCCCTTCCGGATTCTCTCCATCCCTCCCTCGCTCACACTCCCTCTGAGGCTGAGTACTGTTTCAATGCTCACTGCGCGTGGATGCGAAGTGACACGCGCCACTTGAAGGCCACGACGGTAACACGCACATTATGGAAGATGCTGTTGTAGTACAGCAGGAAGAACAAAAGAATCTGTTTTAAACCATCAGAGAGAAAGAGAGGGGGAGAAAGAAAGGGAACATTCGCTGGCACCTGAATTCTTCAAACTGACATAGGTGATGGATTAGATGTGTAATCCAGGCAGACTGGGACTTGGGGAGAAAAAACTGTTACTGCAGAAGTGAATGCGGCCAGCACCGAGAGAGCGATGGGGTGCAAGGGAAGGCCGTAGAAGTTGAAATTGCCTTGTTCTCTCCATTAATATACACAGCCAAAAAGAAAAACTATTGTGTTATCAGACAGCCATATGCACTTCCAGAGGTCTGAATGAACATTATGATGTGATTTGTGTCTTATGCGCGTGACAGTTTGTCTAGCTGAACTAATAGAAGCGAGTTCCAGTTAAGAAAAATACATAACATTAATACTTGATAGATTGCAGCGAAAACCTCCTACACGCTCCTCACTAATCTGAATTGTATATAATATTCCACAGATTTTAGCATGCTGCTTCTTGTTTCTTCAACTCTACAGTATATACTCACTCGCTTTATCCTGTATTCAGGGTCGCGGGGACCTGGAGACGATCCCAGGAGGCTTAGGGTACACCCTGGACAGGGTGCCAATCCATCGCATGGCACACACAATCACACACAGAACATGGTTAGGAGAGTAAAAGCTACCTTTATTTCACTATATATATTTCTGCCAGCTTCATATGTGAAACACTATTCTTCCAGGAACTCCTTTAATGGCCCAAACATGTAGAAATGACTTTAAGTGAGTTCAGGACTGTATGGGGGGGATGTGGCAATAACTCTCTGCTGAGTTCCTGTAATGCGCAAGTGGTGTTGTTGAATATATGCGTCTCTTCCGCAAGTTGATCTGTGGGTTTTTAAAGATCAGACGTTCCACTCGCTGAAATTTCACGGGAACGACTGCAGTAGGCTCCGAGCCACCTCGGCCAGGATTGTCTTACACAGACGTAGAACCTTCTTTCAAATTTTTGCATCATTCAAATGTTTTACTGCAGCTAAGAGTCTCATCACAGTACTGTGCTTGTAAATAAAGATCAATGTGCTTTATGCCTTAGTTCATCGTTCACAAGTTCACTTGAATGGCCCTCATATTCAGCATTTCTTTTTCTGGTCTGATTAGTGAATGTTTAAGAATGTCTACTGCTGATTAAATGGAAAAAAGGTTCCAATCAAATCAGAGTTCAGGGTGTTAGTCAAAAATGTGCCAGTGAAAAACACAACATATGCCCTTCAAGATCTTTTGTCTTATTTATAGCCATGTACTGATCACCAATGGTTCAGGATTAAGTTAAATGTTGAACTGTACTGTTGTACAGTAGCTATTCCATCGTGTTATTTGCTTACCCAGACTTTTCTACACACAGAATTTTATGTAGCTGGATCAGGGTTTCAGAAAGGAATAAATCTTTAAAAGCATTTGGCTCCTGAATCCAAAATATTTAGCAGCTGAATCAAACTTTTAGGAGCTAAAATTCAACCCGTTTCATAAAATAACCAGGTGAATGCGTGTACCACCGTTAAATTAAACTGGAGCCATGTTACAAGAAACTTAGTTGGCTGTGCTTTGCTAGCATTATCTGATAATGATGATGGGATATTGATTGAGTCCAGCTGGAATGACTGTACCTGAAAACTTTCACTGCTTGACTCAGGCTCTGTATTGAATGCATCTGATTGAAATTAGGCAGGGTTTGGTTGGGCAGTGAAACCCAGGGGTGCGAATTAGCCGAGTCAAGATTAAAAAAGACCAGTAAGAAAGGATATATGTAACAAAAAAGAAAACACGTAACATCATGAATACTTATACTCACTCACTTACTCATCATCTATATCGCTTTATCCTGTATACAGTGTCGTGGGGGCCTGCAGCCTATGCCAGGAGAGTTAGGGCACGAGGCAGGGTACACCCTGGACAGGGTGCCACACATACACACACTCACAGGCTCATTCACTATGGGAAATTTGAGAATGCCAATCAGCCTAACCTGCATGACTTTGGACTGTGGGAGAAAACCAAAGGGAACTCAACCAACTCACCAAACTCAAACCAGGGCCCTGGAGGTACAGGGCGACAGTGCTAACCACTAAGCCACCATGCCGCCTTTAGAAATTACTACTAAATTAAATGTTAAATTATGTACAACAGTTGAATGGTCTTGGGAACTGTTTAGTGATCCTAAGCGCCCAGCCCTTCTGTACTATGGCGTGAGCTCCTGTACCCTCGTGATGGTCAGGAAGACGCAGCAGAGGAGAGCACTGGATTAAAGACTGCTGCGTGCCATTTCGGTTTTATTGTGGCGGTATTATCTGGATAAAAATCCCTGACAGTTTTTATTGTTGAAGACTCCTGGTAAATATGAGCTCTTACACCAAAACTCACAAATGCCTGATGGTTTAGAGATTATTTATTTTGAACATTTAGTAGAGAAGTGAACAACTCGAGTGAAAGAGATGTGATGAGATGTTCTCTATCAGTTCTGCTTGTCTGCATCTGCGTGCAAAGTTGTCATTCTGTCACCTCGAAGACACCTTTCTGGCAACAAGCAGTTAGCAGAAGGAGAAAGAGGCTCAGCTTACCATGCGTGTTAACCCCACATGCTTCTGTTTTAACCCATCCTGAGCAGGATGAGCAGATTACATTTGACCCTGCTAGGGTTTGTTGTTCAGAGAAACTCCTCAGGCGTGAAGTAATTAGTGTCTGTTACTATGTGCTGCATTAACAATCTCTCTCTCACACACACTCTCTCTCTCTCTCACACACACACACACATGCTCTCCTGAATCAGCCAGATAAAGCAGGAGTGAATGTGAATCTACACAAGTCAACACAGTTAAAATGGATTACAGCAGATTGAAGATAGACCGCAGGACGGATTACACTGTCAATCTGAGATGAAAAGCTCTCTCTCTCTCTCGGTCATACATTCTGTCCTCACTATATTTGTGCATACTTCTAGACAAGGCACCCCACTGTGCATGATTCCTACTGAGATCTCCGCAGTTCTGAGACATGTCCTTCTCCAGTTCTCCAGCTTATGGTTTACACACTTTATGAGAGCTGCACATACAGGGATGTTTAACACCTACAGTACCTTATTCCCTGGAATCCTTACTGCAGTACTAAGCAACTATATTACAACCATGACTATATGATAGGATTGAACATATTGTAAGGTACAGTAAGTATCTAGCAACTGTCCAGATGCAAACAACATCTCTCTTGGGAAACCAACAGTTAGCGACCGACAGTTAGTGCAATTAACAGGGGTGAATGTTTTTTCAATTCAAAACTTTTAAATTCGTACAGGTACTGTGTAGACAAAAGGTGAAGAGAATAAACTTACCACTTATTTCACTTGAGAATATCAGATACTTTCTGGGGTTGAATCCCAAATAGAGTTAAATGGAAAGCAGATGGTTGTATAAAAAAGTATATTAAATAAGTATATAAAGTATATAAAAAGTATATTAAACTTTGTCAATCCTGACATTGCGAGAAACAATATGTCTCATCTAACAATATGTCTCATCCCAATAGCTCACACTCATACTTGCAATCCTGTGAAATCTGCAGCAGTTGGATATTTTCCGCCTTTTTACAAACGTTGATACACCTCCTGGGTGATTCTTATGCATTGTTTCTGAGGCATTCTACCTACACACCTATTACAATACTGTCAAAATAGATAGAACATAACTGCTTGAAGCCTAACCTTGGATGCCCCAGAGTCTGAAAGTCAAACCATATTCAATTCAGACTACAAAGTTCAACATGTCTTCCTGCTCAGAGAACAGCGAGAAAACCGCTTTGCTTAAAATTTGCTTGAGAAAGGTTGTTGGGACAACCTATACGATTTACAAATGCAAATATGGAGCACAGATTACATTTACAGCATTAGGCAGACACCATTATCCAAGGTGACTTGGCATTATCCAGAGGAAGCTTGGCAGTCCTAGGATTTGAACTCACAACCTTTGGAGCAGTAGTCCAACATTTTAACCAGTGAGGCGTGACTGCCAGATTACTAAGTGCCCAGCAGGAACCGTTATATTGTATGACATTGTCATATATTTGCAATCAGGTTCCAATGCTGTTCACACATAACACAACACTGCAGCATTTATAATTGGAATTACTTCAAGAAAATGATGTTGGGATAACGTTGAATGAAATACTTCAATACAATGTTGCCATTAAAACCTTAAATATCATCAAATATACAACCTAAATATCAACATTTACTTATTGCAGTGGATTGCATGACGTCTGACTGCGCCTTTGTGCATGGTCTGAAATTAACAGATCTATTTAGAATTCAGAAATCCCGATTGGAGAACAGGATGTAGCGGATGGGACCGACCACAGCGAACACTACAGCTTCCTGAACGCAATATCTGCATCTCATGTCTCTTGTACACAAAGCAATCAAGGGTCTCTTGGGTGTTGTAGCATTATCTCTCCGTTTAATTTACTTTTGAAAATACTACCATGAAGTGCATCACGCCTTACAAATGCGGAAAAAACAGTGCTAGCGATAGCAGCGGCAGGGTGCAGAGGGTAACTATTGATTTGGAAGTGAGCCAAAAGGTTATCAAAGAACACATAGGTGGAAAATCTGTGGTTAAGATTGCTTGGGATTTAGGTTTTGCTACACTTAAGCGACTCCTAAATAGCTTCTCTTAGTATCTAGTGTGATGATTGTACTTTTTTAGTAAAAGTTTGCCTTTCATCTCCCGATTTTGTTACATTTCTGAGGTCTAGTAATTTTTTTGAGTGGGCGGAGTGATTTTGTGATAGTCCTTGTTTGACAAAGCAATATACACAGATCAGCCATAGCATTATGACCAGGTCCTCCCTTCTGCAACTAAAACATCGATGACCTGTGTGTTCTGACACTTTACTACGGGAACCAGCATTAACACTTTTAGCAATTTGAGCTACAGTTGCTCTTCTATCGAATCAGACAGTATGGGACAGCCATCTCTGCTCATGTACATCAGTAAGCTTGGCCACCCATGACCCTGTCACTACTGCACCAGTTTTCCTTTCTTGGAGCACTTTTTGGTAGCTCATGACCACTGCACACCGGGAACATCGCACAAAAGCTGGAGTTGCTCTGACCTAGACGTATACCCATCACAATTTGGCTCTTGTCACAGTAGCTAACATTACAATATCTCTTTACACTGCTTCCTGGAAGTGGGTGGAATATATTAGTTCAGAGAATTTTAAAGACTGCAGGTCTTGTGGGATGTTCCCGGTCTACAATGGACAGGACTTACCAAAATTGGTACGAGCAAAAAAAGTGATAAACCAGCGACAGGGTCATGGGTGACCAAGACTCACGGATGCACGTACAGTAGGAAGTGAAGGCTGGCCCATTTAGAGATATTCTGGTCTAAAAACTAACTATGAGACTGAACATCTTCATATTCGCAATGTTATATTTTGGTAATTCCTTCACTGTTATACAGTACCAACATCATGCAGTCAACATTGGTCCAGATTTGTTTGGTTTATTTATTTATTTATTTTATTTAATCAAAGTAATTCCAAAATCATCCGACGTGTTCCAACGTCCGTAATGTTTCCAGATTAACATTATCACAATGCTTTAACAACCAAAGCTCTAGGATGAGACCAAGCAGAGAGACTTTTTTTTTTTTTTACAGCTAAAATGACTATACTACCACAAATTATTTACTCAGAAACAGGAACCGGTTAAAAAGACAAATTATATAAATTTAAGGTTTAACGACAAACAAATTACAAATGAGGCCTTTATAAAAGTATAGAGTGTATAGATATACAGTACAAGTATGTGTATGTGTTATTGAAATGTTTTATGTGTATGGAAATCCCATCAGTTCTGGCAAGCAACAACAACAACAACAACAACAAAAAGGGAAACGATTTTATTTACTTTCGAATCTTGCTAACAGTATGTGCTGTAGTCTTTAGAATCTTTATATTGCAGTTCTTTCCCTTTTAACTTTCAGTTGTAAATAGACTTATAAAATGCTATAACTTCGCCTGTGGTTGTAAACAAAAGGAAAACAGATTTTAGTTCAGCAACAGTTGTAGAATTTAGAATTATATAAAGCCCAAACTACCCAAATTTAACCATGTTAAAGGTTTTTCGAGGCCATACAGGGGAATGTTGTTAAAATTATATTTTGTAGATACCCAGATGCAGCCGATAAAGACTAGAGTATATTTTTAATAAAAAAATATGTGTGCAAAATCAGTGTCCCAGCCACATCTGAAAACCCATATTAAGCTCTCAATCTGCATGCACTGTGAACTTATTATGAATGCACAATTAACATATTGCCTAGCTAATTGGGTAATTAAATCCTACATTCATTTAAAGCTGAATTCAAATTTTGCTGCATGACCTGCCTCAATGAGGCTCATTTTACATCCCTAGTACATATATTGTACTATATCCACACGAACAAGGGACAGTAATGGTTTATTAGTGTACACAAATCAAAACACACCATTCACAGGAAATTGCAGGGAGAAAAAAATTAAGATTTAATCTATGATCCAAGATTGGGACAAAATCTATTAGCGAACAATCAGAAAATCATCCATCTATTCTAGTGGAGGGTATGAAATAGCTAGGCAAGACTTAGTGACTTCGTAGGTGGATGTCACATACCTCATTAATATTTCATCTATATTAAGTGTCTGATACCCTGCAGCCAAAGAACTCCTGACATCCTTGTTAAAAGAATTTCCCACAGTGCCTGTGACCCTCTGTGCCTCCGTCCCACGTGTAGAAGACGTTTTATTATGGATCCCGCTGCAGTTTTGGGCAGAGCACTCTGACACATTAATGTGTCAAATCAAACAATCTCTGCAGCACTGGCCAATTATTAGGCTATCATTTTCATGTCCTTTGTAAATAATGTGATGAATTCAAAACTTTTTTCATTTTGGCTTTTTAGAAAAGTAAAATATAAATATTTCCCTGTACCAAAATTTATTTTAGATATGCTTATGGATAACCTTATTTCAACCAGGCAAAGCAGTAAGACATATTTGTTCATTGGTTGACAAACACCATATTTTTTATTGCATTAATCATAAAATAATTATTAAGCAACATAATCATTAGAGGGAGTAAAATGCAAAAAGTTATTGCACAAAGTAGAGTCTACAATCCCTTATTCCACACACAAAGTAGTGCCCTAGATCAGGGGTTAGAGAGGGATTTAGATTTGGTTTAGAAGATAGTGAGCTTTATGGGCATAAATAAAAGAATGTAAATGGGTGGCTCAGAGGCAATTTGAAAAGAAGAACTTATTAAGGAGACTTAGGAGTGCTTTTTTTTCCCAGATTACATCAAATATGTGCTCTTGCTAAACAACAAACTGTTGTATTATTCACAATTAATTTTAAAAAAGTTATAGAATTGTATTAAAAAAAAATTTAAGCGTGGAAGATCACCTTTCTCACCCAGAAAGCACAGCCAATTTTGCTCTCTTGATCTCCAGCCATGGATATGTGTGGCATCATCAAGATTCGATCTCCAGATGATAGGGCCAAAAGCTTTCCTGCCAACCACTCAATAGCCCCCTCATGTTATCCTTTTCATCTTTACTACATGCGTACAGAGACCAAATCCTGAATAAGTGCTTCGAATCAGTAATATCTTTAATTTTTGGAAAAACTGTACCTATGTACTTTTGTAGTGCAGCCAGCTATATATACTGTAGAGCTTTGTGTTAAACCAGCAGAGGCAAACCCAATATCCAGATCTCTGTCCAAGTCAGTTCATTGGGAATGAGTTTTCGGGTAACTCCTGCTGAACTTTTTGGTATTTGATGTTTTTTCCCATCTGCCTAATTGGCCTAAATGTCCCACTTTAAGATTTACAAGGAGGCCGCATTCCTCTGTCCTGCTTTTTTTAGTATCCTTTCCTCCTGCAGTCTGAACCGCAGAGCTGTGTAAAGCAATTCAGTGGGAGAAAACAGCAGCTTTTTTAACCTTTTGTACTGTTTAGGTTGGCTCAGTATACAGTTTTCCAACATGAGAATTAAAACATCACTTGGCTTAAATGTATTAATCATGAAACTCATGTTACAGGAAATATATGAATGTGATTTTGAGATCACAGCACAGCTGAAGTAAAGAAGAAGAAGAAGATAAAGAACCTCAGTAAACATACAAGAAAAATGTGTTTTTAGCATTTCTAATTTAATCCAACAATTTTTTTTAAATTTATTTTTAATTATAGCCTACTGGTGAAAACAGCTTATGTGAAAATGCAACCTTTGAAATTATTATTTTTATTTCCTGAATGCGGAATTTTATTTCCGCATTTCCTGTTGGTGCCGATGGCTCTTCACATTTCATTGCTTTCCATCATCTTTTTGCGGTTTAACAATTTTACCTATCTGCACACCTCAATTTACTCCTCCTCCTTTAACCAGGCTTGAGACATACACACACACTCATACACTACTGGCAATCTGGAAACGCCAATTAGACTACTCTGCATGTCTTTGGACTGTGGGTGGAAACCAGAGAACCAGGAGGAAACTCACCAAGAGCAGGAAGCGCATGCAAACTCGGCGCATGCAGACTCGAACCACAATCCATAGTGCTAACCACTCTGTCATTTGGCATTACAGAGTTCCCTCAAGCTGGCAAGGACTCCAGAAGTTTGTGCAAAACCGTACAATACATTTTAACTCAAATCCAACAGACTGTCTTCTGAAGACCCGCTTCAATAGAAGAGTTTATACATGTATCTGAGTTTTTGAACAAAGCAGTTAGCATGGTCGCTATCACAGATTTGCTTTTATATATGGACCTAGAAATGATGCAGGATCTTGAATATTAAATTGTTCAGATATTGAGCAAATATTTTCTTAGTTGTAAATATTTTAAATTTTCTAAAACGTTCTGTTTATTTCCAAATTGAAAAGATTATTTCGTTTAGATATTCAATGTGGTTTAAAACTTTTAGACTCCACTTTAGTTGCTCTGATCCCTCACTTCTGTACCATTCTAAACCCACTAAGGTCAGAACCATGTCTCTCACAGGATTCTTAAAACAGCAATCAGTCAGAGTAATCTCCTAAAGGTACTGGAAAGCTGTCATGATGTTTACGCTTTGGATTAACCAAGTTGATAACTTTGCAAGGATAAGAAATGTAAACACACGCAGAATAACTTCACTTCATTTGGGTTCTAAACTTGAAGTGTCTCAGAAACCTCAAAATTCCAAGAGCAAATAAACATCCACATAGTTTCTTCTAGAATGTTTTTACAAGCCAAAAGTAATCTCAGTGAGAAATGTTTCAGTGCAGTGGTTCTTTTTTATATGCACGCAATTGTTCTATATAATGGATATGAACTACACCGTAAGCCACATTACAATCCCTGCATCAGCAATATCCAAAGCCACAACCGCTTCCACAACTACCTACGTCACTCGCCAATATCTAAAATAAGTGCCTTGAGTTGAGGTCAGAACTGGCGTATGGAGTTGGAGAGAGGCGCAGCTTAATGGGGTTTGGGGGATCAAAAACTATCAAAAGAGTGAGAGGAAACCAAATAAGCAAGAGCGCTAGAACATAATCAGTGGTGACTGCACAGAGCCTCTCAGAAGCGCTGCATCTATAATTAGCGGCACTCCATCAGGCGACTTCTGAAAGACCTGCAGGGATGAAATTCAGGAATACACAAGATAACGTCCCTTTTCTCCAAGTAATTGCTTAAAGCAGACTCTAACGTGAAGGATATCCAGAGGACAGTGCAACCTACAAGTACTAGTATAAGCACTGAGTTTCACACATGCAGAAATGAAAACTTGAACTGATAAGATGTAGCGTACAACCTAAACGTGTTTCAAATGCTAAATTTACACTGCATTCTAACCATGTGGAAAAAAAGAAACTAAACACACCCTAACCATATTTAGCTAAGGATCAGCTTGATAACTCCAGTAATGTTAGTTTCACTAGCCTTAACTTAATGTTGACATGCAAAAAAATGTTATCAACACACTATGAGAGACGTTCAAGTTAAAACGGGACTTGCGATGAAATTTGGTTATGAAATGAAGGCTTAAAACCGATTGGCATTTACTGAAGACTTCTAGCACGGTGATCTGACTCTTAGCCGCAGTGATTTGAATCATGCAAATGTTTTAAAGGAGGCTGTACATCCGTGAATGCCGATCCCGGCCAAGGTGGCTCGGAGCCCAGTGCAGTCCTTCCTGTGAACATTTAGCGAGTGGAACAACTGGTCCTTGAAAATATGTGGAAGAGATGCGTCCGGGTGTGGGAACTGTACACACAATCATTCACAAACACATTACAGGAACTCGGCTGGGAGTTATTACCTTGATGGTATTCAAGCACTAGTGAAACACAGGGATAAGTGCATGATGTAGCGGGGGATTATATAGAGAAAAAAATAAAGGTAGGATCAGAAGTCCCGGTTTCACTTGAACGGCCCTTGTATCTATAGTTAGTAAGAAAAATTTTAATATGTTAATATTTTATTTTTACAATACATAGCATTGTACGGATGGTACATACAGTACATTAGCAGCTCACTGAGCAAGAGAAAGCTCCAGCGTCCTCCTCAATCCCATGTCTGGTTTTAATACGCTAGTTAAATATATTAATACAGCTTAAGGGAAACACGTCATTTTATCACAGTTAATCATGTTTGTAACCTCAGGTCTTTGGTGAACAGTTCAGCTATGAGGTGTGGTGTTCTCTCCTTGCATCAAAAGTAAACGTACAGTATTATTTCATTTCTGGCATCTTTATTTTCACCTGACATGTTTAACTAGAAGGAGACACCCTGTTTGGGTTGTGCTTACAGGACAGTTACATATTTAAAGGCTTTGCACTGAGCTTTATTTTGCCTGGCCTTGTGAGTGTTTAAACATCGCTGACCTTGGATTCACAAGCACACGCTACAGTTACAGCACTGAGGTATGAAACGCCACTGTACTGTGCAGTGCATAAGGGAGTAAACTTACACATCAAACAGCATCAATACAGTGTTTTTTTTTTTTTATAATTTATTAAGGTTAGAGGCCTTTGTGACTTTCAGAGTACTTTATCAGATTCTTGGAGCTGTAGTTTTGCTTCTTGCTGCAGCCTAGAAGTGAGTCTCGGCCTGCGTCAGCCTTGTTACAAACATCCTAAGTAGGCAGTTTTAATGGTCTGTGAGCTGCCTTTTAGGGGAAAAAAGGTTGAAGGTCTGTAGTGCTAAGAAGTCCTGTTTATCTGAAGCAGGGATCATTTCATGGACAGGAAAGCGCAAAGCAAAACTGGCTGTCAGATTTTATATTAGTGTAAAAAATACAAAAACACATTCTGCACCGTTAAACATTTCAAATCACAGCCAAGTGATAATTCTTTAGGAGAGAGTTACATCCGGTTATTCACCTTGAATAAAGTCTCACTACAGGACCATTGATTTTGTAACAGTTTCGTGCTTTCGACAATTGTAGTCCACTGAACATCACCTACTGTAAGGAAAATCAGTTAAGTCCTACCACAGTGAAACCACGTTCCCCCTCGATCCCCTGTCCGTACTGCGTTTTAGCTTATTGGGTGTATAAGGCGGTGAGTGAGCTTGTCGGGAGTTGACAGATGTAGTTCACTGCTTTATCACGCTGACAATCTGTGGCATCTTCATCAAACAGACATTAGCAAGAGCGATTGCTGGCACTTCCCACAGCAGCCTGTTAAGCTCAGACAGACGGCATGAAAGAGGAAGAGATGAGCGAGAGAGGGAGGGAGAGAGGCATGAGGGTGGAAGAATCAGTGGGATGAGGGAGTTAAAAGTGGGTTTTTAACAGTGCGAGGAGGATAGAGGAAAAGGATCTAGATAGGATCCGACATATAAAAGCCTACTTATTATTGTTATACCGGACTGAACGACTGATTCCTCATTCCTTAAATACTTTTACTAGTTCTCTCAGTCTCTTGGTACACCGCACATGCCCTCCCCTCCTCTCTTTGTCTTTCTCTCTCTCGCTCTCCTCATTTCAGCGAGCTCGCTTTCCATTCTTCTTTCTGATAAGGTCACTCACTTCCAAATTCTTTTCCCTTACACTGCACTTGCAATTAGGTTTCCGTCCTTCCTTTCTCTCACCCAGCAGGGAGTAATAATGGCTTGTAAGGGGCTGGCGTTCTCCTCCACCTTTGCCGTTCCTCTCTAGCTTTCCATCACTGCCTCTGCATGGCCTGGTGGATATTTACAGAGTAAGATTGCAATCTGAACTGCACATATGAGTTGGCTTTGGGCCAAACATTGTGGCCCTTGATCTATTATTGTACGCCGTATTGCACGACAAGACCCCAGAAGCAATCGGAAGTGCGCTCGGGAGGATAATGTGCCCGTGTACACATTTGTTTTGTGTCTGTCTGACATGAATATTTGAACAAATCCATACATGTTGGAGGAAAGGTTGGAAATTGGAAATGAAACATTGGAGGTTTATCTGACCAGAGACACTTAACAGCCTACACCCATTTGGCTTATGTCCTAAATGACCCAAACCCAGTCAATATTTCCCTCCATCTTTTACAATGCCTCCTAGCCAAAACGGCTATCCAATGACCTTTTCAGCCAGTGTCGGTGTAGGAGGCTGTGAGCAGCGCTCTCAGATGAAGAGCACTAGCAATAAATCAGCTTTAAGGCCACCTATGGCGAAGTCACCTAAAAGATCCTGATTATGGAGCTCGCATATCACTCCATACCACTGGGCTGAAATCTATATATGGTCGCACACAGCTCAGAGAGTGTGAACATGAATGGTCATGGAACTTGTAAGAAGAGAGTGAAAAAAAAAAAAGAAACAGTGTGAGAAAGTGGGAAAAAAAGTGTGATTGTACAAAAAAGTGTGATTAGGACAATGGAAATTGGGATACAAGAAAGAGAAGCAGGGGGAAAAAGGAGGAAAGGCGTCAAGAATGGGGATAGACAGATGAAGACATAATGTGTGTGTGTGTGTGTCTGTGTTTGCTTTATTTATTGAACTGAACCAGTCATCAGATATCTAACCTTAACACACACGCACACACACACACACACAACATGTTTGACCCGGAATGCCTGCTGTTCTAGTTCACTGTTATCATTACACCCACTTTCCTTTTTTTACACGCCACCAATTTTAACAATTTTGCTTGCCTCTGAGGCTACACACTGTCATTGTCATGTCTCTTCATCCCTCCATCCTTCCCTCCACCAGCACGAACCAGCAGTGTCCTGCTTCTGCAAGGCCAAAGACTGACCTTAGAGATACTGAGAGATAAACAGTGTTTGGGCTGCGCTCTCTCTCTCTCTCTCTCTCTCTCTCCAACCAGATACACAAACACACACACACAGGCATATATAAATAAGTGTGTGCCTTCATCTTAGGACACAATATGCAGACACTAATTCACAAGCACATAACAAAACATTCATTAGGAACACATGCCATTGTAAAAATGAGTAAATAATCATTAATTATTTGTTTTTTATTATAATAATAATTATTATTATTATTAGTAGTAGTAGTAGTATTAAGTCATAATTAATGTTGCTGTGATGTATCCACCCACACATTGATTGTTTTTCAACTACACTACATCCTGAAATGTTTTATTTCTTTTATCACTTGCCAAAACTATTTGTTGACAATTACAATTTGATAATTAAATACCTTTTAATAAATCACTTATTAATGTTTTTATTATCATGGAACATCCAGAAGACAGCAGCTATATACATATTTTCTCACCTGCCTCTTTTCTCTCAGCCTCAGCATTTTCTCTCTCTCTCGAAGTTAAAAGACAAAAATAAACCCAATATTGGTTTCCCAACACCGGTGGAAAAAAAGGTTTGTTGTGTTTACAGTGCATGAAAAATGCACATCCATCGATTGCACATATAAATGTTATGTTAGATCAAAATTAGTTTTGCTCAGTATAAATGTAAGATAATTTGAATATGTGAAATCAATTCACGTTAGAGAGAAACCACAAAACACAGCACCCGCTGCCTTTAAGACTTTCCTGTAGACGTGACGTCAAGACGAGTTTCCAGGAATACACGCTAAACAAGCATCGTACAGAAAGGATCAGAATCTTTATACGCTCCCCCCCCCCCCCACACACACACACACACACATATGAATTGTGACACATGCCGCGAGATAGATTGTAACAGATTGCCACCACTTTAAAAGATCAATAAGTGAAGAGGCAGACGGAAATTTGCTCCAAAGGAAAGATGATCACGAGCTCCACTTATCCTGCATGAAGTGAGTGGAGGTTTGGATAGAACGTCAGAAGGTCTCAGAGCATGTCCTATGACACTACTACTACTCCTGAATTCCCCCACATCTTCTTACAGAGCCACTGACCGCACATTCAATTAATTTCAGCAGGATTTTTCTGCTGTCTCGCCTCCTCTGGGTCGGTACGCACCACCCAGCATGTCACAGGCCACTATATTACTTTTACAAGACAACCAATCAGCTGGCTCTAGGAACTCTCTAGCTGCAGTGTGAGGTGGTACAGACCATGCACAGCCCTGGAATCATCTTCAGGACAGAACGTGTGACAGGAAGGGAGGTGAGAGGAAGCCGGGGTGTGTGTGTGTGTGTGTGTGTGTGTATGTGTATGTGTGTGGAGAAAAGAACCGGGACAAATGGCAACCCACCCAAGCATGACTATCCCCTGATGAAAGACGGCAAACAGGCGAGCATTCCTGTATTTCTCTCAGCACCTCTTCAAGGCTCATATAAAAATAGGAAATGCGGGAAGCACCAAAGGAAGAGAGGAGTGGAGTGAGTGAAGGGAGGAAGGAAATGCCTCGAGTGTCAGTATTATCATCAATACAAGCATTTACAAGTTTACAGTATGACTGAACCTGAGTGAATGCATAGAGCACAGATGAGGCATCATCATCGTTATTATTACATTCGGGTCAAACCAGGACTTATGATTGTGCAGAATAACAGAACACAGTTATGAGAGTAAAAAAAGTTTATTTACAAACTTTATTTCTCTATATAATCCCATACTACATTAATGAACTTATCACAGCGTGTCACTAGTGCTTGTTACGGTAGAAAGTTTTTTCAGTACATTGGAGCCACGATCGGATCCACCATTTGCACCATTCAATCGTTTTACTGCGGGTTAGCGTCTCATCACAGTCGGGTGCTTGAAGTCTTAATTGTTTTACACAAGAAAGTCCCAGTTTGACTTGAACTTTGAATAATAATAATAATTATTATTATTATTATCACTATTATTATTATTATTATTATTATTATTAGTAATAGTAGTAGTAGTAGTAGTATAAAATAATAGTTTAACTAAATATAATTAAAACAACATAACCCATTATTCATAAAAATTTCAAGTGGTTTTACAAAAAAAAACATTCATAAAAAGTAAAGAATTAAATTTAAATGAAGAAACTCTTTGTTCTCTTCAGAGAGTTAGGAATCATAAAGCAGGTGAAAAAGCCATTGGTTGATGATTAATGGAAAATATCCGCTTACTCTTAATACTGTCTCACTGTTACACAATCATTGGCACATGGATTACTGTTATTCAAATGTCTGGCCAAGGATCAGTGTGTCTGTGTGTGTGTGTGTGTGTTCATGCATGAGTATGCACACTATATTGTATCTCAACAAATCTCCCTGCGTCGGATCAAAACAATTGCCGCAGCTGCCTCCATTTCCATAACACTCAGTGCATTCTCAGTGAAATACGGTCTGAAACTCTAAACAAAGGAAATGGCTGGAGTCAAAAGCGCACAGCGTAAATCAATCTCAGGTTGGGCTTTATGGTAAACATCGAACAGCCCTCCATCCTGATTGATGTCGGGGGGGCGTGGGGGGGGGGGGAGACTTGTGGAGACCAGCTGACAGCATCGGACACATTGGACACATACGTGTTGTTTTGTGCGCGTCTCAGGAATAGTCATGAGGGCCGGACAGCAAAAAGGAGAAGATCTTACAGGAGACCTGCAGTGACATTGTGTGACTAGTGTTCACAAAGTGACAGCGTGACAGAAAAGGACAGGGGAAAGAGGAAGGGAAAAAAACACACACACACACAGGATCACGTGTCAGAAAGAAATGGCCAGTGAAAGTAGCAGAACAGATGGATAACGGAAAAGAGCGAAAGAGCTGTTTGTTCCCTACAATCGCTTTTCATCAACCATTTCATTTTTCTGATTGAGACAAAAGCAGAGAGATGTATGAGACGATCAGAAAGTGAAGGATGGGTTGAAATAAGAAAGGGAGGTCTAAAAGAGAAAGAGAGGCTTAATCTGAATATGAATCTTAATCTGTGAATATGAATCATGTAAACTGCCACAGGATGCATGGTGGAGAGACGAGCCTGGAAGAAACTGTATGTAGGCCAATGCCATTAGGCCATTAGTGCCGGTCAATGCTCATCCACAGAGTGTGTGTGTGTGTGTGTGTGTGTGTTGGTGTTAGAGTCTGCTGGGCGGGATCAGAGACATAGACACAAGATTAGCATACTGATACTCGTCTATAGGGAAAAAAGTAGATGGAGCCACATATGTGTGTGTGTGTGTGTGTGTGTACATGTACACAACTCCAACTGTCCATCCTTCAGGCCCTTGGGGCCACCTCAAACCCCTCATTGTGCCGGAAAATGACAGCCTGCTGTCAAATTTGGGTCACACAGGGATCGTAATGATTTCCATTCCTGACACTTCATAAAGGTAAATATGCTTCACACAAAAACACGCAAATAGAACTACGTGCCAATGCATACTGTGTTTCCGCCCCCGGCATACAAATATTTTTAAAGCTCTATTGCACCATGAAATACGGACTTGTTTATTACTGAAATCAAATTATGAAATATTACCGCAATAATACTCGTGTGGTAATGTGTGGCAAGGCTTAATATTCTCATTTCGTCTTCTCCGCCGGCCGCAGGGGAGATGTCTGCATGTCTCAGTGTCTTAACTGCGTCCACTGATTCACTGGGGTATCACCTGCGTTACGAACCATTTCCTTGCTGTAAATTGCCTTCGTGAGGTAATGTCTAGCGCTCAGCTCTCAGTCTGGGATTGAAGGTGAACTCGGATTGTTACTGATCGGTTAGAACCGCTTGTTAGAACCAGCTAGCCTTTTGGTCTGCTGTAGTTAGAGATAATTACGCTGGCATGTTAAACTGCGTCTGTGCAGACTTTAAGTTTAGTTTTACAGCACAACAGAAAAAGTCTGTCGCATTGCTGCATTTTCTCACACATTCTCTTTTGCTTTCAGGCGTTCACCACAGACTCCGGTCAGTCGGCACTGTGTTTGTCCAGATTCCGGCCACGTTTTCCGGTGCTCGAGTTTCCTGTTGGCGAGTCGCAGCATAACTAAACTTGGGCACTGTTATAGCATGTTCCCGGTCTCTCTCTCTCTCTCTCTCTCTCTCTTGCTTTGGTTCCTTCTCCTTTCTCTTGCTTTCATCAGACACAGGAAAACAAAAATCCTCTACTCAATATTTTTCCTCCTCTCCCACTGAACATTACTTGGCCACTGGCAAAGACTGAGTGGGAGAGAAGAGAAAGAAAAAACAAGCAGAAAAAAAGAGAGACTTAATTTAATCCATCTGATCAGCTAGCTGGACCTTATCCTTTGCATGTGTGCAGACATGTTAAATGACATTAAACTGGGTTTATTTCACTGTAACAGTGTGTGTGTGTGTGTGTGTGTGTGTATGTGTGTGTTCATGTCCATGACTGTCCATGCAGGAAGTCTTCACACAGCATTTAAGAGAAATGGCTGGAGAGTGAGGCATGAAGAAAACCACTCCGAGTGTGTGTGTGTGTGTGTGTGTGTGTGTGTGTGTGTGTGTGTGTGTGTGTGTGTGTGTGAGTGTGTGTATTATATATGCATAAAGAATAAGGAATGAGGACTGGAACA
>JAOVVA010000019.1:21696751-21729681 GCA_028565275.1 Leiocassis micropogon
AATTCCTGGAAATATGGTCTCATGTGGGCTTTTCTACGAGGTCTGTTCAAGGACTTGTGATTGTGCAGAATAACAAAACACAGTTATGAGAGAAAAAACTAGCTTTATTTTTCCCAGCTACACTAAGGCACTTACCCAGCAATTCACTAGTGCTTGGATACCGTTAAGATAGTCAGTACGCCAGAACCATGATTAGACTGCCTGCGTCACATCTAAAACACTGGCCTCCCAGGAACTACTGGCACAAACATGTTGAAACAGTTAGGATTGAGGTCAGGACTGTATCTGTAGATTTTCACGGATTAGAAATTCCACTCACTGAACGTTCACTACAGAAGGACTCCGAGCCATCTCGGCCAAGATCCTCACACCTGGATGCACGGACTTCTTAAAAAAGTTTGCACCGTTCAAATGTTTTACCTCATCACAGTACTGATAGTGCTCTTGAAATCATCTGTAAATATCAATCGGTTTTAGCCCTTCATTCACGAGAAATTTCATTACGAGTCCCGTTTTGACTTGAATGCCCCAGGTATGTGTATTATATTAAGTATAACCCAGGGCAGAGCAAGCTGTTATGGAGTATTCTTGTGGTGTGATGCTGCTGCCTCCGCTAAACATTTCAGGGTGTGTTTTTTTTCCCGTTTATGTCCAAGTTAGTTGTTTCTATAGAAACAATACCATATGAGAACGGGCATGTTAATAAAAAGCGTTGATTTGTTTTGCAGTATCTGATATATTTGTTACAGAAACAGAACTAACGCTTCTGACCAATCAGAATTAAGAATTCATCAGATATAGATGAAGTGATAATCGTTGATAAGCCTCGAGTTAATCAAGGATTAGAGGCCAAGTTGAAATTCAGCATTGGCCTGATGTGAAAAAATGAGGAGCTCGGGTCACACACAGAGCACTCGTGTGGAAAGACAAAAGCCTGTTTCGGTATCTGAGAAACCAGGATCTCCTCCTTCCTCCATTTGCTGCCTCTCTTCTATCTATTTATTCCTTTCTTTTCTGTTTCTCTGTGCCTTTTGTGATCGCTATTACTCTTCACTGGGTCACATGCTGATGCGTCAAAGTCATAGTGTGAAGAGTTAAACCTTTCCGAAAGCAGCTTGTGCCCAGGTGGCTGTGCCACGCTTCGGAGGGCTGCACTTCCTCTGACCTTCAGTGCCCTGTCTGAAGGGGTGAATGTGGGAGGGTGAAGCTGGTGCGGGGAGCATCAAGAGTGACAGAGCTTTACCATAATTCAATAACACTAATCCCCAATGAAGAGACAATGAAGGAGATGGTTGGGGGGGTTGATCTAACCGAGCGTGGCACGCCAGGCCCTGGGGCCCGTTGAAAGGGGAATGAGTGCAGCTGACAAACTCCCTGCGTTCAAGTGGGGAAATTAGAGGCTAGGGGTGTGGGGTTCCAGCTGTCTCCTTGTCAACCTGGTGAGTTACACACTACAACCACTGTGTATGTGTGTGTGAGACAGTGTATGTGTGAGATGAGGGAAATGGCTCCATTGATCATCATTTGAGCCATACAGCCACCTTCATTCCTAATGCTATCAGTTAGAAGAACACACTGCCATTTGACCTTTATGATAGAGGTCAGATCGAGTCCATATTGTCTATAGATATGACCTCCAGCTGCTTTCACTCTTCATATGAATAAACTCAGGCGCGTGTACACTTTCAAAAGGGGCAAAAGCAGCGAAGTACTGTGTGCGCACACAAACACTTATATGCTGATGATGTCTCTTGTCGAGAGGTGTCTGCTCAAACAGAGGTCAGTTCTGAACTCAATAAACCTTACAGTGATACGTGATCCAGTCTATTAGCACTTAAACAACACAAGATACTTTATCAGTACTGGCTATGGCAGCGCGACTGAACAATGCATAAGTATTTGCACTCACTTTATGTTGCTTTGCTGAAATGCAACGCTGTTCCCATCTTACATTGTTATTGAAGTCAATATATACTGTGCACGGCTCTCTGATATTTTTATACCATTTCAATTCGAAATATTTTCAGTTTAGAAGCTTAATCGATAATTAGGTTTAGATGCTATACAGTAAATAACACAGCTTGCTACAGTCGATCATTTCTGATTTCCATGGTGACTGCTCCAAGTTCCCTCTGAGCTTGATCATAACCAGACCACACTTTTACCTCACCGGGTCTTTCTGTCACCGGATGCAAGTGCAGACTTTTCCTAAATAGTGAAATTTTCTCATGATGAAGAGCAAACATGAAACCCAAACAGAAACAAAAAAACTATGGCTACGAGGAAGCTGCGGGCTACAATGCTACAGCTAGGATGTAACAGAATGTAGCAAAATACAGTATATCAGGAAAATAAAAGATAAGACTGACAGTTTAAACAGGGAAGACACATGCAAGACACAGAACAAAGCGAAATATGGACTTTGAATAGACAAACTGAGTGGGATAAATAAGGTGAAGGTGAATACAATGCAGATGATTGATATATAGTCACAATGGTCATTGCCACAAAGCAGCTTCATCATCATCATCATTATCATCATCACCATCATCATCTATATTGTTTTATTCTGTATACTGTACAGTGTCGCGGGAAGCCTGGAGCTTATCCAGCCTATCCATCCATTGGCCTATCTGGGTGCCAATCCATCACAGGGCACACACACATACACACTCTTACATGGTCTTTCACACAGTACGAGCAATTTGGGAACGCCAGTTAGCCTAACCTGCATATCTTTGGACTGTGGGAGGACACCAGAATACATGGAAGAAACCCATCAAGCACGGGGAGTACATGCAAACTCCATGCACACAGACCCAAGGCGGGAATCGAACCCGGATTCTGAAGGTGCAAGGTGACAGTGCTAACCGCTAGGATGTTTTTACATTAGGCATGATTGATTGCAGAGATTTCGCTGCGTACAGACGGCACTGATGATGTTGCGGCTAAACAGTGATCTTATTCCTTTCTCAGGTATTGCTTCCATATCTGATTCGATTTGTGCAGGCATGCTGTATTGTGCACGGTCCCTGATCGTGGAACGATTGTGTTCTCTTTGATCAAAATGCACCAGACTTTGTGCTCAAGTGTTCTCAGAAACGATCCTAATGTGAAAACGCGCCAAGTTAAAAAAAAAAAAAAGAAAAGTGAGAACTATTTATAACTTTATCAGTTTGTCCCTGATGAGCAAGCCTGTGGTAAGGAAATCTCCCTCAGATGTTTATAGCAGCTGTAAGTAATAATAATAATAATAGTAATAATAATAATAATAATAATACAGAAGATCTGCTGACACTTCATCAGAATAATGCATAAATGATTACATATAATGTTGGAGGAAAAACAAAGACATTGAGTGCAACGGAGGTTGCAGTGGTTGACAGATGTTCTCATGAAGACAAATAAAGTATGATGATCCGTATTATGTGTGACATGTTACAGAACTCAGCAGACAAACAGAGCTGTTCTTCTCATTAGCCGTCTCCATGCTACATCTGCCATGCAGCCAAATGAATGAGTTTACAGGACCATGGCCTCTCTCCCCAGGGCCTTTACAAACACAGCTGACATGATGATGACTGTTACGTCTTTGTGTGTGTACATGTGTGTGTGTGTATGTGTGTGAGAGAGAGAGAGAGAGACAGACAGAGAGACAGAGAGGCAGAGAGAGAGAAGGGTGCTTGTGGGCTGTTTTTCAGGCATCCAAGTTCTAATGGAATTGTGAAAGCACATGACCCTAAAAGATCCTTCATGGGCCCACAGTAGACATGGCTCTTGTGCCACAAAGATGCCCACAAAAATGCACATAAGCACACAAGTACCCACACACACACTGGACGGAAGGCTGTTATTACCAGAGGAGCCTGAAAGGCTGCATATTTAAATTCTCAGTGTGCAACAGCACCTCGGTACTGGTAACGGATTATCATTGGAGGTTTGGCTGTTGTTATAACTGTGGCTGTTAGAGCTATCAGACCACCGTACAGTACATCGTAATGTGTTTAATTAACGACCGACTACGATTTCGGTTTATGAGTTTGAGGCTGTTGCAGTCAACACAACTACAGTACATGGAGAAGACAAAGGACATAAACACTGGCTTCTCCGTCTTTATTTTGTGTGACACCTTTGCGCTTCCCTCGGAGAAACAGCTGCTTTAAGACAGTAAACACTAACGACAGCTATACAAAAGGCCAATTCAGAATGAGGCGGCCTACACGCTACTAACAGAGAGAGAGAGAGAGAGAGACTCAACACTACATACCTAAGGAGTTAAAGAACTTCCTCTTATGGATGAGAGGAAGAGTAACGAGAGCGAGAAGCCAGTGTGTTCTCCTGAATGTTTATTTTTGAGCACGTTCGAGCCCAGTTGGATGTTGCAATTCGCAGGAAGAATGAGTAACAAGAAACTGCCTGCATAATGCAAAATGAAAAACGAAGGGTGTGGTGGTGGTGTTTAAGGTTTAGTTTTAGTTACTGTGATTAACGCTGATTACACTACAGTATACAGTACCAGTACAGATACTGATGCCATAAAGATGGTCTTTCCAGATGTGACCAAAAAAAAATTTTAATACAAAAATTGTTTTGAATACGCATAAGCGGCGTTTAGTCTGAGGACACAGGGGTTGCATTTGTGTGTTGACCTTCTGTCTGTGAGTTTAGTTTTATTGCGCTGAGAATTTAACCTGGATTCAAGCCTGAAACGTAGGAATTGAAGCAAATGCTAGTGTATTTTTTGGTCTGCCAACTCATCGCAGGGAACTAAGAATTTTGGAAACGCGAATCAGCCTACACCACATGTCTTTAGACTGGGGGAGGAAACCAGAGTACCCAGAGGAAACCTTCTAAGCATGTGGATCAACCAACCAAATGCAGATCAGAGACCAAATTCAAAATCTCCAACCCCGGAGGTATGAGGCAATTGTGATAACCACCAAGCTGCCGTACCACCACCAACAAACTTAAAAAAAAAAAAAAAAACTATTTAATGATCTTATAACACATTTATGCCTCAGGCTTAGTGTTCTCCACTCACAGGGATTTTTAAAGAGATTAATGTAAGTATTTTATGAGAAGGTTCTCAGACAACATTCAGACTCAGCCAATATTGTTCAGCATTCTTGCCTGTTTAGTTATACCCTGTGTGAAACCAACCCAAACAAAACAACACTCTTAATTTGCTCCGATTCAAACTTGTAGTACGAATGGACTAGGAATCGTGAAAACAATTTTAAAAAACTAATTCTGTTTCTATATTTTATTACGAAAGTTATTTTAGAATGTATTTCTGAAGTATCTATAACTATACTGTACATGGCTGTATACTGTATATGAGGGTTCAAGTCAAAGCAGGACTTTGAATTATGCAAAATAAAAGAACACAGTTACGAGAGTACAAACTACCTTTACTTATTTCTCTATATAATCCCCTGCTACACTAATGCACGTACCCCAGCATTTTACTAGAGCTTGGATTCCATCAAGGTAGAAAGTTTTTCCGACAATTTATTCGATGATTTTAAAGTATAAGTTTTCCACGTATGGCATCTTCTTTAAAATGTTTGAACCATTCAAACTCTGTGCTAAAATTCTTCTGTAAATGTCAATCAGTTTTACTCCTCCGTCATTCACATAAAATTTCATCACAAGTCCTGGTTTGTCTTGTCCCTTGTATTGTATAACCATTCACAAATCTGATGAATTTGCATTTCCACAGACAGTATAGTAACGAATAAAGTCTGAAGAGGATTTTAACACTCTTAATAGATGGGAAGCCCCCTGACGACACTTTTAAAGAACCAGACTGAAATAGAAAGTTCTGGGCAGACCTGCATAATCCTTAAGGAGTGATCTTGGAAGGAAGAAGTATTAAAGGTAGTTCTGAAATCGACGCCTGCTCAAGTGGAGCAGATGTTTGCTTTGAGTGCTGGGATATTAGTGAGTAATCGCTCTCCTGTGGGAACATGTGCTTCTTCCTGAAACCAGCTTAGGGAGCAGACACACACACACAGAGGCCTTTGCAGTCTCCTTCCATCTCTCACACACCACAGTAAGGCTAGGAGCCTTTGTTTTAAGAGACAATACTGCAAATTACAGCTTGAACATGTGCAACATCATTAATCAATTTATTCTTTTTTGATGATACAAGATTGACCTGAGGCAACTGACATCACATCCCTCAAACCCATGAGTAAGACAGGATTAAGTTCACTTATGTATGATCTCAAAAATGACTCACTTATCGTGTATACCTATATCAGAAACTTTCCAGACCTCAGTGTGTACACACACATACACCAAGTGGCGAGACGCTGGGCGTGGGAGTCAGAACAAAGCCTTGAGCCACTCACTATAATATCAGACTCTGTAATTGCACTATGGGAATGCAGAGAGATTGCAAAAGACCTTAATCCATTAGCAAGACAGACCATGGTGTAATCTCAATGGCTGAACAGATGATGAATAGCGGCTCCTTTCTGCTGGCTCAAGAAAATGTCTAACATTAATAGTAAACGCATAGCACAGCACTGTACTGGACTCTATTGTCAATGATTTAACAGAATAAAAGGAACCCTATGTAAGGCATCAGGTTCACGTCCAGCCTGCATGAAGTTAAGCAGAAATGCATAAAAACAAGCGTTCGTTTCTACACAGCTGTATTGTATCAGTCGGGGTGTTTTTCGTGCATCTTACAGCTACTATGCAACACTTACTGAACAATTGTCCAAGTCTGTCAAAGTGCTCAAAAAAAAGGGAAAAAACATTTTCTTCCTATTCTGTGCTTACTGGATTTAAATTAAGTGGAAGAATAAATCATAACCAAATAACATTTGCAGTAGTGAAAGCCATGAGTCAAAGATATTGCACTAAGGCAGAATATCAATAACCCATATACCGCATTAGAGAGGAAATGATGAAAAGGAGCTTAAGATTTGTTTTTTTTTTACTTGAACAGATTACATATTTTCCTCTATAAGACTGTCTGTTTTTTTTTTTTTTATCTACTTTGAAAACTTGCTAGGACTCCATCAGCATTATAAGCTCCACATTGTACAGCGGTTCTTGGCTTGGATCTAGTTTTCTATGTCATTAATAAATAAACCAATTTGTGTTTGTTTCCAGTAATCACACATTACAGAATAGGTCATTTAATTTGCTTTAGGACTGCTATATACATATCACACTGGTAAATATTTGTGGAAGAAAAAAAAAAGTAAAGAAGTTGCATGAGCTATTGAGACTCCTAACCTCCCAGAGGTTTCAGGTTGGACACCTTTCTCAAACCTTTCCATCTCAGTCCTCCCAGAGCAGCGTGACTGAGTCAAGGTCAGGTCACTGGGTGCTTATTCTATTACTGTACAGATAACCCTGCTTCCTCTCGAATTATCTCTTGCTCCACTTCAAGGCATGTTTGTGATCGTTTAAAATTTATCGGCATTTGGATAATGTTCATGAATCATTTTTATTAATATAAGAAGGGTGTTAGAGTCAAAGATTTGATTGTTTAAATAACAGAATATGATTATGAGATTTAAAACTTCCCTTATTTCTCTACGTGATTCCCTGCTACACTAATGCACTTATCCCAGCAATTCACTAGTGCTTGGAAACCATGATCTTGCTGCCTGCTTCACATCTGAAACGCTGGCCTCCCAGGAATTCCTTTAATGGATCAAATGTGTGGAAATGCCATGGAGCGAGGTCAGGTGGCAGTAACTCCCAGCCAAGTTCCTGTAATGTGCAAGTAGTGTTTGTAAATGATTGTGTGTACAGTTCCCACAGACAGATGCGTCTCTTCTACAAGTTGGCATCAAGTTCTCAGTCGATTTTCCAAGGATCAGGCGTTCCACTCACTTAATGTTTACGGGAAATACTGCCGGGATCGTTTTGCTGCAGCTAAGAGTCTCACAACTGTACTGTGCATGAAGTCTTCTGTAAATGTAAATTGGTTTTACACCCTTTTTATGAACGCTGCATACATAAGGATTATTAATTACTGAACCCTTATTATTATTATTATTATTATTATTATTATTATTATCACAACCATTAAGCATACTATATACTACTAAAATATTACACACAAATAAAGGTTTCAGCCATATTCTGTAAGCAAAATGAAAAACAATGATATGGTGAAAACAAGCAGAGGGCTGTGCTAAAACAAATGGTGTCTCATGGGACGGCAAGAAATTGTGTTCAAATTGGAAGAAGTGCAACAAAGATATTAAACACTTTTTCTTCCTTTAATTTGACCAGAAAAAAAAACTTGACAAACCGCAAGTTAGAAAAAAAAAAACTAATTCAGACTGTATGTCATTGTTTTGTTTTTTTTTAACTTAAACTTCCTGCACGTCATCTAAAAATTGCACTTTTACAATATAAAATTCCCTCCTGGATGGGCATCTAGAGAGGTTGCTTCACCTTTTGATATAAATCAAGCTAATTAGCCTGTAAATGAGAAGGCAAATGTCAACCCCTGCTGACTAGTGGTGCTTGGAGGACAAGGCTGGAGGCATTTGGAAGAAAAAGGCAACTCAGCGTTTCATGGCTGTCATCATGCAAAAAAGAAATAAATAAATAAAAATCCCACGACAAGCTGCTCAACAAGAAGGATATCTGTGCTATCTTATGTGAAAGGTAAGGATTGAAAAACTACAGAGAAATCAAAGACTTTCCGTGAATTACTTTCACAAACTCACTAATGGCCGAGTAGGTTTTCTGGCCTGTTTCCACTGATCACGGCGGAGTAGCTCATTAGTGTTCGCCTAGCAACTTTCTCTCATAAAACCTACTCACTTTGATTACATTTTAGCATTCTTTAATAACATTGGAAAGTTAAAATCAATCGTAAAACCAGCTGCTTGTTTCATTTTACTGTTTGCTTGCAGTTTCATGCATCTGTCTAGCAACCTTGATTAGTTAAAGCCAAGTACTGCACGTCTAAACATGCTTCATAGACTCGTCATTCATTAATCTTTAGCCAGCTCATGTGTCTGGACTAACATACTGTATTTAGAATCATACACAAACATGAGATTGACAGTGAGACCTCGACTCGATTCACACATTTCAAGGTTGTCAGTGCTCGTTGTTTCCCTGTCATGAATCTAAAGACCGGCATGGTTCCTTCAGCTGTTCACTTCAAGGTTCTCGGTTTGTTCTTTCACTCGACAGCTGGTTTAAAGCCCAAATCCCCTCACACACCCACCTTTACTGTAACTCAAAACCCCACCGACACTTATTTTAGTGCACATAAAGAGGAGCCTAAGCTCTCCTGGACCCCCACAACCTTCAGACAAATAAACTTTCTCTGACTTTTAAAGAAAGCTCACCAGAACCTCTGTAGCCCTCGGCATGGGGCTGAGCTGCTGTCCATATGGTGCCCCCTCAATGGCATACTGAAGCTGAGCTGCATAATTTGGTGGCCAAGGGAGCCATTAAAAAGCCATTAATTGCAAAGTTGAGGTCTCTCATGGCAATGATATGCTAATATGCTAAAGCATGGAAGAGCACTGTCTGAAAAAAAAATTTGGAAAAAAAAAGAGAGGAGATGTGTGTACAAAAGGCTACAGTGATGGAAAAGGCAAAGGGGACAGAATGGGAATGAGGGAAGAAAGGGTTGTAAAACGATACCAAAGAGATGGAACAGACCTCTCCAACCACTAGCTCACCTCAGCAGTACATGCGCACACACACACACACACACACACACACACACACACACACACACACAAAATAAAGCTCCAGGCATCAATAACAAAGAGGCCTATGTTAGGAGAAAACAGTCTTAAATTTAAGTGATGTGTTTTAACTTTGTTCGGTTAGTCACGATGCACATTCAAGCATACATCAGAGAGAGAAAGAGAGAGAGCATGTTTATTTTTTATTAGAAAAACCATTCAGTTATTACGCTTATCGGATGTTTTCTCCATTTCGGATGAAGCTCACGGAAAATCAGAGAGGCTAAGCACCACAAGCAGCTTACCCAAATACGGTGTGAACAGGGATTTATGCTGCTTCTACCAAGATTTATTCATTTCATTAGCAATTACTAAGCACATGCATTTCCTAGGCTGGCAATAAAAGTACAACACAAGTTCTGAGATGGCCTGGAAAATGAACAGACACACGGAGCAAATGCCACTGTCCGTTCTGCTTACCTAAACATGTACTCATAGTAAAATAAATGACATTTGGCCTTTTTGCGCTGCACACAAAAGTGCTTCAGTTAAGAGATGAAAATGTACAGTACCGTGCAAAAGTCACCCCTCATTTCACCCCTCATTTTTAAATATTTTGCTTCCAAAGCGGCAGACTTGCTTGTATTTTTAAGGTAGTCTACAGGAATATTTTTTGGCAAGTTTTTGGCTCTCATTTTCTGGTCCCTCACCAGTTTCAGGGCAATGTGTTTTGTTTGTTAGACCACACCATGACCTATGAATAATTCACTCACTCACTCACTCACTCACTCATCATCTATACCTTAATCCTGTAATCCTGCAGGGGGCCTGGAGCCTATCCTAAAGGAGACTGTACAGGGTGCCAATCTATCGCAGGGCACACACACATACTCATACACTTACACACTATGGGCATTTTGTTCATGTCTTTGGACTGTGGGAGGAAACCGGAGTACCCGGAGGAATCCCACCAAGCACAGGGAGAACATGCAAACTCCATGCACACAGAGACGGGAATCGAACCTGGACAGGAATCAAACCCAGACCCTGGAGGTGCAAGACGACAGTGCTAACCACTAATCCACTGTGCCGCCATTATGAATCATTCAAGAGTGAAAAAACATCAAACTTAAGACATGAATCAGTGAGAAACAGGTACAGATGATGACAGTATACTGGCGATGCTGAATGGTTAGAACAGATGAGAGGGGAAATGAAGTTGCTGTTGAGGTTGGTATATAAACAAACAGTGTAAAAAAATGTAATCTCTAGGCATTTATTTTAATCTTTAGGCAATATGAAGAAATGATGAGTGGCTCAAGACTCAAGACATTACTGTATAAAAGCAGTGGTGTGTTTCAGATTATTGTACCTCTGCACTGAAAAACATTTGGACTCCAGTATTGTTTCAGCTAAATTCCTTAAAATGTAAAACCAAAAAAATATATACAGTATATAGTAAGAAAAGATGCACATAGACATGAATGTCTAATAATTACAACAGAGAATATACTTAGAATGCATTATTTTTCAATATATAATGTATAATATTCTTGAATGGCCAGTTCAGGTGCTGGAACCCCAGCTACTAGACATGTGCACTGCTTAAATCTGAAAATCGTTCAGCTGAATAAAGGAGCAGTTAATACCATCCTCCATACTGAACTAGACCAACATTATTACAGGTATGAACAGCTCACAACTGCATGGATGGATGGTGAGCCTCACATCATCTCAGGTTGCGGCATTTTAAAATGCACTTATCCCTGAAACACCCCCGAAGAAAGAGAGAATATTATACATTTCATTCCTACACAGACACCATTTGGTGGGGTATTTATGGTTTCTTAAAACTGAAGCGCTTATGTACTATATGTTATGGATAGAAAACCTGAATTTTCCTTGCAGAAATGAAACACATGGTAACAATTCTGCAGAATACACTCATGAATAATAAATCGGCATTTATTAGGGATTGTAACAGGTTAATAAGGTACTGAAAGTAAAGAGAGAGGGGCCGCATTGCCCTGGTCCTGCCCCAGGAGGATGACTGAGCGAAAGCAGCCTCTTTCCTGAGAGATTTGTGCTTAATGATGAGATCTTACAGGACCGAGCCCAGCCAGGCCTATAGTGTGGTACTGAAGGTAATACTTTAGAGAGTTTGCTTAATCAGAACCAGCTTGCCAAAACATCGAGCCAAGCCACACACACACACGCATATAAAGAAAGAGAGAGCAAGAATGAGACCCAACATTTCTCACAGCTTATGGAGAAAGAGAAAGGCTAGCTGAAACATCTTTCATTTTGGTTATAAAAAGAGAGAAGAAGATAATTTGGGGAGGTAAAAAAAAAACCCAAAAACAGTTTTTTTCATGGGAGAACGAGAGTATTAAAAAGTTAATGGGTCTGTTAGGCTGACCGCAGCTGCCTTTGTCTGTTAAATGGCTCTTTATTATACTTTTATGGGTTGTCTCCCTGAAAAGCTTTACAGTTTATTCAGATGTGGTGAGCTTGTGTTTAGATGTCTGCGGTCAGCGAAGAGGAGTTATCACAAAGGCATAAAGAACATTTCAAGAATGCATCTGCTAAACTCCTCAGTGGTGAAGCATACCCTGTATACAGCCCCCAAGTGCATGAAAAATGGATTCCTTTTCGTTTAAAACCCTTTACTCGATTTCTCCAGATATGATATACAGATGCGAGAGAAGAGAGACAAGACAGATGTCTTAGAGTTTCTCCACCTGCAGTAAATATGCTGTTTTCCTTCCCCGACACTTGCCGATGCTTCTTTTTGCTTATTTGAAAGAGGAAGTCATTGTACTTTCAAAGGAGAAGCAATTTCCCCTCAACAATAGCTTCCAGCGGAGACACTCTGCAGTCACTGCTACTATTGTTACAATCGCAGACGCTCTCCTTTATTGTGTTTCCAGCTCTCCTTTGGTTTCGCAGGTATAATAAATTCATTAGACAATCTGAGCCACTTTGTAAGACCCTAGAGTGCCTAAGGTAACATGCGCCAAGTGACCAAAACAATCCCTCGCTTAAACACGCTGTATGTATTCATCAAATGAAATCATGCGGGAAACAAAGCACTGGGTTTGGCAGACATTAAGCGAAAAAGTAAGCATTATTTAAATGTGCAGCTCTTAGTGCTGGTTGCGAGAATTCAATACTTTGCGCGTTTGTGGTTTCCTTCTCCATTCCTGATCTCCAGCGTCTGATAATACTGTAAGCTAAGGAATAGAATTATGTGGTAGAGCCCAAAAATCATCAGTGTGTTGGGTCTCTAAAACCTGATAAAAGTGTGAATTAAACAAGTCTGATAAGTAAATATAAATAGCAGCCAAACACTGAACAGGCATGACAGAAATGCTCCAATAAGTAAAAGTGAGAGCGAGGAAGAAAGAAAAATAGGAGGAAAGTCAGTGGTGAGCTACAGAAACCTTATCTGGCTCTGACACATTTCATCTTATTGGAGTTACGGTGCTGTGTTTAAACGCGCCAGCACTCCAGGGACAAGCGTAGACCAAACATCAGGCATATTGTGTTACAGAGGAGAAACCCTGGAAGCCATGACTGTCACCGGATCCCCCTCCCTGCGCACACACCTTTCAGGTTCTACGCCACCCGCTAACACAACGCATACCTGCGGAAAGTAGTTGTGGCTAACATATCGCCGCGCGAGTGTTAGCAGGACTTTGCCTCGCGGGTTCGATTTCGGGGGAAATCAGCAAATGAAACAAGATTTGGTTGTTACTGAATTATGTCTTATTTCCCCTGTTAGGGCTGAGAGCCACTTACAACCTAGTGCGGTCAAAGTGGAAATCCAAAGGAAAATCCTGAGCTGGTCGTAACCACTTCACTTAGCATTATCTTATCCCACAGGGAAGGGTTTTTCTCCAATGTCAACAGGGACATTTTCATGCTGACTTCAGTAAAATGCACCGCCTCCAGGATTATTAGTAGGTTATCCATTCAGATGGTGCTGAGCGCATGTTGACCTACCCTGAGGTGCAGCTGTTTATTTGCCCTGGTGGGGGTAAGAACAAACAGACAATGGGTCAGGATCTACACACATGCGTTCACACACACGGTGCCTGTGGGGCTGAAACCCCTGCTGGGCCGGCAGCTGCTTTCAATGAAGCCTAACACTGTGCGTTTGCGTGAGTGTGTGTGTGTATGTGTGTGCAACGACACCCCACACCACAAAGGATAACTCTATCTGTCTTACTTAACAGGTCGGAAAGCAGCATTGCAGCTGTTATGGAGCTGAAGGTAAAAAAATCATTGATATGAGATTCTCCCTTGGGTGAAATGTCAGCACAAGCCAAAGTGTAACCAGACATCACAATATCTTACAAAGAAACTATAGTAAATATAGTAAATAAAAAAAAATAGTTTTTTATATGATTTGTAGCCTCAAACAACTCTAATGTATACATCATCCTGGCAGCTGCTGCTCTTTTAAATACATCAGTCATTAAATAAATGACATATAACAAATGTGTACAATAAAATTCACAGCTATAACGCACCTGTTAATACATACACATGTCAAAAGTAATTATCACCTAGCTGTGCCTGTTTACATTGTTATTTCAACACCTTGTCTTATTGTCAACACTATCAAGGTTTCAGTATTGCTGAATTTATTTCGGCAGGGCAGGACAAATCATATATTTATGAGCTAGTCCACCAGGCACATGGAAGCTTCAGTGTGCTTGCCTTGGTTTTGGTTGCCTGGATACCTAAAAAACATGGATAAAAAGTGGTAGCTAATGTTATTTTGAACCTAATTATAATATATGGCAAACGCTATGTATCTGTAAAAAGTTCATGTAAACTAGCTAGCAGATTTAAAAGGTAAGTAAAGCTAAATTGACATTAATAGCATGAAGTGACTCAATTCACATTTTTTCCCCTAATATGACACAGATCTGATGTTTTTATGGCAGTCTAAACACACAAATCTGATAAGATCTGAGTCACTTTTGTATGATGTCCTAGATCAGATGTCTATCCAATCCGTGGGCATGCAACATTCTCATATGAGAATAAGCAGATCACTATTCCTGTGACCTTGGTGGTGTGCGACATCAGTGTGCACCAGCAGCACAGGGTTTTTATGGCAGAGCTAGCAACACCTGATGAAACGGTGAGGCGTCTGCCTTTCTTTCCTTCTTCTTTGACCTCAATCAATACAGCCGAGCAACTGCTGACCCAAGCATACAGTATTTTTGTTAAAATCACATACGTTGTTTGAAATGAATGAGTGGTCGAACAAACTCATGACGTTTTAAGCCAGATAGCGCAAGTACAGACGTACTGATATGCACATGCCTGCCATTTCAGAGGACAGACGCATCCACATTATAGTCAGATAAAGGTCCCTTGTAATTATAAATATGAACTGTCATTGCATGCAAATCTGACCAATTGCATGATTTGCCTTTCGCTCGTGAAACAGGGAAGCAGAGGGAGAGAGAGAGAGATATCAAGGAGAAAGGTAAATGAAGGGCTTTTACTCAAGAAATATTTCACCTGAGGTGTCTCCAATTTTTACTCAAGTACAGGATTTGTGTACTTTGTCCACCAGTGCTAGTGAATATATAATTGTTATCCTGTCTTAACAAAAGTTATATAATATACAAACATAATGAAGCGTGCCATGTTCGCATCCTTGCCAAAAAAAGTCAGCGAGTCATTGATGAGTTGGTGTTCTGTTCTAGTACTGTATCTCAATTTATTTTGTAGCCTATATTTGTTTCATTTCTCTAGCGTTTATTCCTTTGCCTCTGTGAAACACAACTTATGCTTTTTTGCATTTTTTATTTTGCATAACAAATTCTTCTGTCATTTAATGGCTGACATTTTTCTCTTCCTAGTAGCTGTTGTGATATTGTTGCACTCAGAGTCGTTTAGGATTAATAGACGGCTGTTGAAAACATTTTCAACTAGATGGGTTCCACAGCATTCTGCGAGCATATTTGCCATGTTCTGCCCCCCATCAATTTCATCCCACACAGTCTGAGCCACCTAGGGCTTACACAGTCACATCCCTAAGCTAGTTTCCCCTCTCTTTTCCACTTTCAGATTGTGTAATAGCATTGCATGGACCTGACCTTGCTCTTTGTTCCAGCACTCATATTGCCCTCTGAAGCAACTCCCAGGCACCACATAATGAAAGAGCCCAAAGCCAGCCAACCACATAGCAAGAGTGACGCTGATGGGATTCGGAATGAGAGCAAGAAAAAAAAACATCCATCTCTAACTCTCTCTATATATGTGGCGGAAGGTTTCCAGGTTCTTACTTGCAAACATAACAAGCTCACACATCTAATGCTTTTGAACATGGTGTACAAAATACAGTCCAAAAGGGGAGAAGAGGAAGTATTTATATGCAAAATGAAAAAAAAAGCAACACGTTTCGCTCACTAATGATACGTGTACATTATCAGAGTGTCGCAGTGAACCTGAATATGATTCAGTTAAAGTCCGTACCTGCCCATTAGGGTTCTTTCTAAACTGCTCTGAATGAAAAGAATTGAGATTCATGGGGGAGTGGAACCTGTCAATGCCCATTAGGCACAACTGAGTGTGGCATCATGAGGAAGTCAGCCATTGGGTAAGAATGAGGCCTGTATCTCTGCTTCCTGCCAAGGTGCAATACGGAGACGAGATGGCTCGCAAATGACTTTCTGAGGGAGATGTTATTACCCATCGTTTGAAACATTATCACATGCTATTAGATGGAAGTCAGAACTTGTTAAGGCTGATGGTCTCTTGCTTTGGGCTCACAGCTTGCTCCTCCAAGGCTGACAAAAGAGGAAGAAAGAGGCTGGTAGCAACAAGGAAAAGACATTAAAACTCAGTAATACCAGGAAAGGAACGATGTGACCAGCTCACAGATGGCTACAAATCAGCAAGAAACAAAGCACATTAGCTGTTTGTTCCATAAAATACACATAATCAGCAGAATTTCCACTCACACACTACAGGCAATTTGGAAATAACAATTAGCCTAATCTGCATGTCCTTGGACTATGGGAGGAAACCAAAGCATCTGGAGGAAACCCACCAAGCACATGGTGGATTTTATGGCTGTCTAAGAACATACAACTTCATGCATAGAGACCCAAGATAAGTTTTAAGCCCTCGACCCTGGATGTGTGAGGCCACAGTGCTAACCCAGGATACACCAGATAGTTGGATTATCAAATATTTATACTGAAGATCACTACATTCAGAACTTTATAATACACATTAAACATTATGGGGGGGAACAATGACTATCACAGCAGTTCTTAAGTTAAACACTTACGGTACTGTGCAAAAGGCTTCTTCAGCTTTTAATATAGTCTTGAGGAATTGTTCACTAGGTTTAGTGAAGGACTCTTTTGGCTCTCATTTTGGCAAGATTTTGGCTTAAATTTTTAGTCCAGTCCTTGTACCTGATCTGTTTCAAAGGAATGTTTTTTGGATGTTAAACCACACAGTGACCTATGAATCATTCAAGCATTAAAAAACGTCTACCTCAAGACATGAACCAGAGAGAAACTATGCAGATGATGATGGATGACCAGGTCTATTAGTATACCGGTGATGCTGAATGATGAGTGGTTGGAACAAATGAGAGGGGAAATGAGGTTGCTGCTAAGGTTTTTATACAAACTACCACATTAGATCATTTGATTTAATATGAAAAATGAGTGATGGCTCAAGTACTTTATAGAACTGTATGTGTAAAGACCCCCAGCTAAAATCTTACAATATAGTTACTAAGAACTTTTTCAGTGTATTTAGAAACAAAATGCTGTCCTACTGTTTTATCTCCAATCCCTGTATGCAGCTTGTATAGATAAAATTCTGCATAAACATGAAAAAACAGGGTGTGGGAGAAAAAACAACAAAGCACGTAATTTTAGCTAAAGCTAAGCTGAACAAATTGGTTTAGAGTGCACTTTACCCAGCCGGACATGCATATACAGTACGATTTAGGTTATCCCATCTATCCTTGCTTTTATCTAATTTTCCACCACTCTGAAAGACTACAGTAATGAATTGGGTAATCACAGATATCCAACCCATTCGAGTACTTTGTAAAGTAAATCGATACAGTCTGGCAGTGGGCCAGGGTTTCACTCTGATGGATGGTGAAAATCTATATTTAGATTCACTGCCAAAAGAATGTAATGTTGTATTCTCATACTCTCTATCTATCTATCTTCCTTCTTCTTTCATTCAATTTAGCCCATGGATACTTTACTAAAAAAAACATAATAAATGTGAAAATAAATGTCTAAGGTCTAGTGCTTCCATAGAAACAGATAATGTGAGTAAATGTAACAGATTTTTATGAGTTTCAAGTTTCCAAGCTTTTCCTGTAGTGCGAACACTGGTTGAAAGCTTCTTTGTATATTTATAAGCCAATGGTCAGCTAGCTGCTACAAATTTCTGACATGAAACTTTAACTTTGGCTTTCCATCTCAACAAAACGAAATGCAAGCCTAAGTGCATGCATTAGTAATCAGGCTGCTCAGTAAATGTTCTGTGGTTTTCTGTTCGTGGAATACAGCAGTGAAGACAAGCAGTCATCATCAAAGAAGACTGATATGCATGTATTTATAGTAGTTTTTCCTCCTCTATTTAGAAACTTTAACCACCAGAAATTCATTACTATGGAAATCAATAGGGATTTTACTTAGGCCTTATTACTGGCCAAGGGAATTCAATTTGCTCAAAAAGCATTTCGACTAAATTTCAAAGTGAGTGCTCACTCAGCTTTGCTAGAGCAGATTATATTGAGACATGGCAACCCCCCATCATCATCCACTGCATTTCTCTTCCAGCCGAGGGGACAATATTACAGCAGGAGTGCCCACAGACACTCAGACGATAACTGATGCTAATCATGGAGAGGTTCATTTATTCATTTCCTGATGTGAAGAGTGATTAACACCGCCAGTCAGTGGGGTCATTTGTTGAGCTGCAGATCATCAGCATGTGAGATAGGAAATAATAAGTCAGGGGAAGGAAGTTTATTGGCAGCCGTTTAATAACGAGCATGGATATGAATAAGCATATCCTTTGTGTGGTGGTACGTGAGTGCCAAGAGGTCCTGAAGGGACCAAGGCATTAGTGCACAAATGCCTGGCTAGTCAACACTCCAGGCAAGAAAAATGTGAGGGCAATCGGAAAGGATAGGATAGGTCTTGCTATTTGGTGTGTGGTCTCGGGCATGTGCTTGTCAGTTCTCGAAATCAGGGTAGTGAGAACAAGGGGCTCAAAATTGAAAATGTAATGTAGTCTAATAAAAGTGGTATATACTGTACATAGGATGAAGTGATGATTGGTAATTGAATCCAGTAATCACAATGCATGAAGCAGAGAGAAATGGAAGAGGTCTGAATAAAGGCATTTGTCATGACAAAAAGTAGGGGAAAACTAATAGAAATTCTAAAAGACAGAGAGACAAAAAGCAAGAGAGAGAGAGAGAGAGAGAGAGAGAGATCCGATTGTCAGTGATGAGATCACTGTAATGGGACAATGCTATAAGAAGACAAGTGGGAGATTTAGGATCCAACCAAGAGTTAAGTGGCCACAGTTCAAGGGCAAGCATGCGTGTCTTCTGTATGTGTGTGCATTCATTTGTATGCACATGTTTTTTTTTTGAAGGATGAATGCAACAGCAGGGGTTGTCCAGCTCTTTGTCTAGAGTGTAACTTGGCTCTTCAGCAAGCCCTGGGACAGAGCCAAGGCAGGCAGGCAAGCATCAGTCAGGCTCGAAATCAACTGAATGAGTCTCAAAAAGCATACCTCCATTGCCAAGCGACTGCAACTGCAACTGTTTCATCTGTTCACAAGGTTAAACGCTGGATTATCACGAGTCAAACTGAGGTCACACCAAGGTCAATGCTGTCTCAAAAACATTCAGTCTAAGTTATTATGTAATAATAATTTAGATGTACTATGACGCCAAGTTAATCATAAGCACCACTTACGCAAATGCAACACTGCACAATGACACGACACAGTTCAGGTCTGCAAGATGGTGTCAAAGTCATTATAATGCCCTTACTCAGTCAGTCTGCCAGAATAATGCTAAGTGTGGCCAATTTCAAACCTGGTAATATATTTATAGTAATTAAATTAATCTTTCAGTTGTTTTCAGCTGCATCTATCTGATTGCTGTGGCCAACATTATGAATAGAAACTAGAAACAGTAGCAAATGTCATGATCCAAAGCCAAAGATTGTTAAGACTATATTGCTCCCTTCTAATCCAGGATAAATGCACTTTCTCTGCCATTCTAAAACTGAAATAGCTGCTGGTCCAAAGGTACATTGCAGCTCGCCAATTTCTCCACCCAATCAGAGGCTCTCATTATTGCCAGGAGTCAAATTGAAGTGGAATTGCCCAGCATACAATAACATGATTAGGATTGGAAAGACTGTTTTCAATCCTGCAAGGAGTCAGCAAGGTAGTGTTTCAGAGGTAGATGAAATCATTGTGTAGATGAGCTTTTTACAGTAATAACATGCTTACCCCATCAAGAGAGCTCCAATCAGACTGGATCTCCTACCGTATACCTACAAAACAAAATTATTCTAACAGCATTGCTCCCAAGCAGTCTTAAAAGAAAGCAATACAAAGTCTCTCTTATTAATGGTATTTGTACTTATATGTGTGTACAAGTCTTCCAAAGCAGCACACCTGTCACCTGACCACTGAACTTGCAACTTCTAAAAATTAAATGGTTATTGCATATCTATGCATTCAAATAAAGGCTCTGTAATGGTTTGGCCAAATTCCCAAGATTGGTTAGGAGGAGTTGCAGATATTAAAAGTATTAAATAGTATTAAACACTTACTATACAAACCAGTTGTCCATGACACTACATTCATTACTTATATATAAACCCTATATACAGTATATCAAGCATACCCTGCACTGCTCGCTACTGAGGAGAATTCAGAAGTTCAAGGTAGCCAATCAGCACGACATCATTTCAAATACTCTTCTTCTGAACACACATTCAGCTCTGGTCACAATGTACTGTATATCTATTATCCCTTTTCCACCAAAGTGAACCAGGTGCAAGTTCATGTCTGGTGCTAGCGCCAGTTCAGAGCCAGTTCAATAGCGAACCTCCTGAGAACTGACTTGTTTTTTTCATAAGCTGGCCATTTCAACTTGGCTTTGCAAGCAGTTGTCGTGGCTTTGTCAATATTAATATTATATTAAAAAGCATTTGAGCAGCCCACTGCATATTAAATGCATTTTTTTTAAAGATGGCGGTCACAAACTTTTAGTTGGTGGTGATAATCCCACCCCAAGCCCCTGACGTAAGTGGTTCTGTGTTTTGGCCCAGCAGTGTTGGTGTGCCATGGGTTTTTTGTATCTAAGGGCCGTTGCTTTGGCTGTCTGAAAACAAAAAACGCTTCGCACTAGCTCCAGAACCTGCCTTGGAGGAAAAGGGTTATATGTTTTATGAAATGGTACTGTGAACGTTCGGTTCTCATGAATGGTATAGGAAGGGGTTAGGGACAGCAAATTTGTTTTGTTAGGTTTATGTAATTTATTTTTTGATAAAAAAAAATAAAAAAAATATATATTAATATATAATAATTTATTTAAAAAAATTAATAGCTGGTGCATATCTATGTATCCTTATGAAGTTTCTGTAAAGATTTGATTAACTACCTATGAATGGTTGTGGATGAAAGAAAAGTGTGACGACGACAGATAGTGATCGCTATGTATCACCTATGTTTCACAGTATACACAAAACCAGTGAACAAACTTTTTAATATCTTCCAAAGTCTCATTATTATCTTTCAAATAATGCCTCGACCAGGACCTTATCATTTATCTTTTTCTATACTGCATATATGAAGCTTAACAAAACCAATATAATATGATACAAATTCCACAAGAAAAAGCAATCTGGTGAATAACCTTGACTTAAAAAACATAAAAAAACATATGAGCACAGAAAAATCAGGCAGGTTTTTCTTAGAGGGCAAAGCCCTGTGAGCATTTTCTCTGCTGACAGGCTGACTGTAAATGGTTCCTCAGTGAAGAATCATTCCCACGCATCAGAAGAATAAAACTCTACACATTGAGAGTTTACTAAAAATAGGAATGTTATAATCCAGAAAGCAGAACATAATTGTGCCAGTGTGTGTATGTGTATATATATATATATATGTGTGTGTGTGTGTGTGTGTGTGTGTGTGTGTGTGTGTGTGTGTGTGTGTGCATGTGTACATGCATTCTTTTGGGTAAGTAGACTGGTTGTGGTTTTTGTCTTGCTGCAACTGGAGTGATGAATTCCTTAGGGACGAATGGAACGCTATTCAACCGTTGCCACGAGTGTTAACTGTTGCTAGGGACACTTTTCCCCATGTTGGTTTGGACAGATATTCCTGGCAGAGGCATAGTGTAAAACACTTTCCCTCCTTCATTCATTTCCAACCGTTGTCTGTCCACCTCTTACTCTGTTACTTTTGTTTTCTCATGCTCCCAGACAAAGCCACACACCTCTAGCTGATGCTCATTAAAGTGTCAGTGCATGGCGAGTAACAGCACAGGCACTGTAAGGTTAGGCGGTACAAATCAGCGCAACAAAGCCTAACAAACAAGTGCCAGATGGACTTCAGTTGATGTAAACAAGGTGGGACATGATAAGGATGTCTGTCCATCTGAGCAGAACAAACACAAATGGCACAGTCACATCTGGGGGGGTCAAACTTGCATTTAGAGCTTAACAGTCAGGAAATCGAAATGCATCTGTGACAAGAATGATGAAAATAAAGGAGAGGGAGCAGCTGCTGATGTCGCTCTTTAAACCAGCTGGCCTTTCATGTGGTATGGTTGGGTAGAGCACGCCGCTGCGTCCCTGGTTCAGTCTTATGCACCGGGTCAAACAGATCAGCTCAGTCAAGAGGAGACTGGGACCAGAGCCCAGATGCTCACTTGACCAGTTCAATGGGAGATTGAGTCCAATTAATGTTTCAGGCATTTGCCAGGAGGGACACACCTGAACTCTGCTTTCAAGCCCTGCTGATGCCCTGAGAAAACAAAATACTGATTATGCGCTGGAGCCACATGAAAGGAATTAATTAGGGGCTGCAAGAACACAAGGTTTGATTATGCTCCCTGTGTACTGTACAGAATTCCAACCTACCTATACTAGATGAGACAATGTTACAGGCTCCTCATTAGGACAAACTTGGCTGGTGGAATTTGAACACATTCAAACAGCAAATACTAATACAGTATTTGAGTAAATGGCTACAAATTCAGATATGAACAGGATGCTCCCCCTCACCACCCCTTTACAGCTCATTGGACAGGTTCACAGGGCATCTTGTAGACTTAAAGGTGTGCAATAGTACTGAGATCTGCAGAATGCAACAAAAAAAAAATCATAAAGGCAGGATTTTTTTCTTTTTTTACTTTTCACGTGGGCATCAGGTATAAAGAACTCAGATATAAAGCTCATGGGACGAACAAATACCACACTGCTCACTTTCCTTTAATTTAAGGCATGCTGACAGTGCTGGTGTGTCTACTGTTAAGGTTTTCCCCAGTGTTTCTATTCTGTGCCATAGGGGTAGGGTTCAAATCTAATAAAAAAAGGAATACATAACAATAAACAAATGCACAAAAACAGCTGCACTAAATATACAACTGTAATTGAAAAAGGAGAAAAGCCAAATAAGTTTGTCTGCTCCAGTCTGATATCTCACATCATTGTCATTACAATATTCTACCCGGCACCAGTACGATTTTTAACTCCTATATACAAGGGACATTCAGGACAAACCAGGATGTGTTAAAATGTCTTGTGAATGCAGGTGTCATTTACAGAAGACTTCAAGCACAGTACGGTGACTTTTAGCTGAAGTAAAACATTTCAAGGGTGCAAACGTTTTACAGTCCGTGAATGATGATCCTGACCGAGGTGACTCTGAACCCACTGCAGTCATTTCTGTGAACGTTGAGCATTTGGAACGCATGATACTTGAAAATCGACAGATAACTTGTTGCCAATGTGCAGAAGAAATGCATCTGTCTGTGGGAACTGTGCAGACAATCATTCATGAACAAGACTTGCACACAGGAACTTGAGTTTTTGCTCCATCCCCTATAAATTCCTGACCTTGCTCCTCATGCCTCATGCTTGTATGTGGCTGTGCATGTGAGTTAGTTGGGTCATTAAAGGAGTTCTTGGGAGGCCAGTATTTCAGACGTGAAGCAGGCAATCTGATCATTTCTACGACATCCTGAGAAAACGTCCTACCATGATGGTATCCAAAATAGTGAAACGCTGGGATGAGTGCATTAGTGTAGCAAGGGAGCTTTTACTCTCATAACAATGTTCTGTTATTTTGTGCAATCAAAAGTCCCGATTTGACTTGAACACACCTGGATATTTATAGCATTGCCACTTATACACTTTGTGTCACAATAGAGGACACAAGAACACAATACAGTAAATCACTAACTATGCTGAAAAATCTGTTACTCTAATAAAAAGTTGCATCTAATATATTTGTTAATTACATGACCACTAGTTATTAAGCCATTGTTAATCAATCTGCTCTCCAATTACAAATGCAATTTACCATTTTATGATAACTAAATGTGTTAAAGTATAGTATCAATAAAAGCCTCACAAAAGCCCAAAAATTCCCGGCTTTTGGTGCGGTAAATCTCAACCGTCACCTGGCTCACCTCAAAACTGATCCTGCCAAAAAATACTCTTTGCAATACAAATCAGAGAAAGCAGGCCTTGTAAAATCTCCCTGGAATAAGTGCACGTTTATATAGCTAAATGTGTGCCTCTATTATTCTTTCCAACTAAAATACATGACCAAAGCCTTTGACAAAAGACAGATAAAAAATGCCATAGATTCACATCAGGCGCTTTCTCATTCACATTTTCTGAGGCCAGGTGCTCTCTTCTGCTGTTGAACACTGTCCACTGTGTAATGTTCTAAAGCACCATTTTTATTACATCTACTGTATTCTGTAAATAATGTACAGTAGGTAAAAGTCAGACAACATTAGCTTGTATTAGCAGTGTTAAACAGGCTTTAGACATATGATTAACACTTTAGTACCAACTGTATTCCTTCCTTCCTTTGTTTCTCACCTCTCTCGCTACCCCATCATGCTCTCCCGAGCCTGTTTCCATATAAAAACCTGCCTATTATTGGTAGAACTTTACCCCGGTCTCACTACATGCTCTGCTGGGGTCTGAAGAATAGCAGCCAAAACAGCAGGGAAGCTTTACTAAAAAAGAAACGCAAGAGTGAGAGTACGTGGCATGAATGAGGAAGTAGTGTATGTGGGTGAGCATGTGAGTTAGTTTGTAACAGTGTGAAAGAAGAGTTTGCGTATGCGTGCCTGTTTTTAGTTCTTGGTGGGGACCGAAACACCTCACAATGGTAGGAATATCCGAATGTTTTGTCCTTGTAGGGACATTTCTCTCCCGAAAAAAGCAAAAGTTTTTTAACAAAAGAACTGTGACATATACTTTATGTTTTTGTGACTTTTTCTAGCAAGTTCTAGCAAGTACAGAAAGATTATTGGTCTAGGTTTTGTTATCAGTAATATATATAAATTGAGTTTTTGTTTCCAGCACACATTATGCACCCTCATTAGGACTATTTTAGAAGGAAAAAAGACACTAATATGATCCTGAAGGATTAAATTGGCCCCTATAATTACAGCTCCTCCATATATAAAGCCTCATGCTTTGTTTTAAATGGCGTTCAAGTCAAATGGGGACTTGTAATAAAATTTATCTTAAATGAAGGCATAAAACCAATTGACATTTGATTGACAATTAACTTCAAGGTAATTCAAATGTTTAAAAGAAATGTATGTACATATTAGCCAAATACATTTAAACTGTTTTTCACATTTGCTGACATTTAATCATAGTAAACATTCCCCATCATTAGTCAGTTAGGATCACTATTTTATTTTAAGAATGAGAAATGTTGGAATAATAGTAGAGAGAAAGATTTATTTCATTTTTTATTCCTTACATGACATTCATAGTGGGTCAGAAGTTCATGTACCATTAGTTAATATTTGGAAATATCGCCTTTATATTGTTTTAATTGGGGTCATACGTTTCGAGTAGCCTTCCACAAGTATTTTACAATAAGTTGCTGGAATTTTAGCTCATTCGTCTTGGCAGAACTAGTGTAACTGAGTCAAGTTTGTAGGCTTCCTTGCTAGCACACTTTTTCAGTTCTGCTTACTAATTAGTCTTTTAGTTTGAGGTCAGGGCTTTGTGATGGCCACTCCAATACCTCAACTTTACTGTCATTTTGCCACCACTTGTGTATGATTGGGGCCGTTGTCCATTTGTAAGACCCATTTGCGACCAAGATTTAATACCTGGCTGATGTTTTAAGATGTTGATTCAATGTAACACATCAACTTCCTTCCTCATGATGCAATCTATTTAGTGAAGTGCATCATGATGCTGTGCCTCATGGCTGGGGTTGTGTTCTTTGGCTTGCAAGCCTCCCCATTTTTCCCCCAGACATTATGTTGGTCACGATGGACAAAGAGTTAAATTTTTGTTTCACCAGACCATAGGATATTTTTCCAAAAAATAAGATATCTGTCCTTATGTAAAGCCTCTGACGGTAGTCTTGCCTTTTTAGGTGGTTTTTGAGCAGTGGCTCCTTCCTTGCTGAGCAGCCTTTCAGGTTAATGTCGATATCGCTCTCGTTTTTACTGTTGATATAGATACTTTTATACCTGTTTTCTCAAGTGTCTTCACAAGATCCTTTGCTGTTGTACTGGGATTGATTTGTACTTTTCATACCAAAATTTGCATCTCCTTCCTCAGCAATATTATGGCTGTGTGGTCCCATACTTGTGTAGTATTGTTGGTAGGCAGGACAGTGGCTTAGTGGTTAGCAGTGTCACCTTGGACCTCCAGGGTCCGGGGTCAATTTCCGCCTCGGGTGTGCATAAGTTTTGCATGTTCTCTTCGTGCTTGGTGGATTTCCTCCCACAGTCCAAAGACATGCAGGTTAGGCTAATTGGCATTCTTAAAATTGCCTGTAGTGTGTGTGTGTGTATGTGCCCTCCAATGGATTGGCACCCTGTGCAGGGTGTACCCTGCCTTGTGCCCTAAGGTCCCTGGGAAAAGTATTAAAGCAGTATAGATGATTGAGTGAGTGAGTGTTGGTACAGGTGAACAATCATGATGTATTCAATTAGGGAGTGATATGATCTAAACAATTGTTGGAATTAAACAAATGAAATAAAAAAAATATATTTGTGTCATGCATAAAGCAGATGTCCTAACCAGCTTGCCTAAACAATATTTTGTTAACATAAAATCTATGGATTTCTGTGGTTAAAAAATAAATAAATCAGTTTTAATGACTTCAACAAGTGTATGTAAACTTTCGACTTCAATTGTTTAGGAAAATGTTCCTGTTTACACTTTGCTGATTAAAATTTTGTTGCTTGACCTTGAGCTGTATTTGGAACTAGATTACTCTGAAACACTATATAAATCCCATCGAAAAAGAGTAATCATCTCTCATCAAAACATCTCCTTGTACGCAGCCGGATACCTTTTCCTGCCTCAACCAATCATTGTTTGATGCCCAGCTATTCCTGGTGTGCTGCTGTTTTCTGGCGAGATTGCATGTTAACACATGAGGGCCTCTGTGTGCTACGCTTATCCATAAACATTTATTCTCTGTCATGTACATTTCAATGAAGAAATATAAAGCGGCCTTTAGACGCAGATGCATGTGTGTGTCTGTGTGTGCGTGTGCGCACGTGGATAGGGGAGTGGGTTTGCTATTTGGGAAAGGTGCCAATCCAATTAAAAGCAGCAGTACGAGCCAGTTTTTTTTAACTCAGCTAAATTTACATTTCACCAGACTTCTTTTGCCATCTCTGTCCTTTCTCATCTAGTGTCTCTTTTCAAAGGAAAAGGAACCAGAAGGTCCCACCTTTCTATAGTACATTACACCACCTCCAGTGTGACATCCTGTAAACCTATAACCTTCTCTCACAACTCAGACATTACAATGCAAAAGGCAGATTGTTCACGTGGTGCAGCTTGGAAAAGTCTTATCACTAGACTGCAAAGGTACACAAGTAAACGCACTGAGCATTTTGAGGGTCTCTGTGCCTGCATGTGCTGTCCAAAGCACGCACGAAAAGCTTACCACCAGCACCAACAACACCCCCCCACCCAAATAAAAGACAAAAACCTTGACAAAGTAGTCACATCCTCTTCTATGCAGACTGTCATTCGCTCCAGCAGCTGTGTGATCACAGTCTCATGGGGTTTCAAGCAGCGTAATATAATGCAAAGTCTCCCTACACGTCCGGGTGAAGTCCTTCATTGTGGCTTCCTTGCTGACAGACATGGGCTTTGGAGGAATGCTTGTGTGTTTGTTTTCGACTGCTTGGCTACACCTGACCAGCTGCTGCATTGATGTGTGTATCTGTGCTTGTGTGTATGTATGAGCTATGAGATTAAAGTAAGAGCATCAGAACAAAGCAAATGGGCCATAGCACCACCGTGAAGAGCACTACACCTCCTGCCTAATTTAATTCAACTATAGATGGGAGGCGGGATGTTAGTATGAATTATTAACCTGCTCAAACAAGGGGATTACACAGAATGAGATGCTCAGATGCCACTTCCTGATTATACCACCGATTCAATTAGAGATGGAAATGACTTCTCTCTGTGTGCATGTGTATGTGAATTAGAAAATAAGCCTCTAAGATCGAGCAAGAGAAAGGAAACAAATAAAACAAATTATGTTGCCACGATGCCACTTCAGCAACGCAGGCATCTCTCGGTCCATTTTCCCAATAGCCTTTGTAGCTCTCTCATTACCACTGGCAATTCCATGGACCTGTCTATCATACTAAGCCAGGGAGTGATTATATATTTAATAAAGAAGGAGGCTGCTAACCCATCAGGGTACCCTTTCATTATTTCAAACGTCCAATTTAATATTATTTTATTGGTATAGCAGTTTTAATAAAAACGCCATTGTCACAAAACAGCTTTACAGAAATCCGGATATAGATTTTAAATCTCTAATGCGCAAGCCAGAGGTGACAAAACCAAAGAGAAACTTCTGTAAGATGACACAAGGAAGAATCATTGAGAGAACCCGAGTCAAAAAGAAAGACGTTCTAAGTTCGCGAGTTAAAATCATCATATGTAAAGTGTTATAAATAATATTTCATATAAGCAGATTGTGTAGATCTTTAGGCTGTTCATGTGGGAAAATCTCCTGTACAAGAAGGTGACTTACACAATGGAATAGAAAGCGCAGCTCACACAATTTATTCAATCTGATTAAAGTATTTCCTCACTGACTTGCTAACTAGCTTTTTTTTGTATTTGTTAGCTTAGCATGTTACCAAATGTTAAGATAATGTTGTTAGACATTGTGTGTATAATGTAATAATGTCAGCTACCAAGTATAAACAGAGCAAATGTGACTTATCTGATCTTTTCATGAGACAGGTTCTGCCTGCCAGTCATTGTTGTAGCTAAGAAGATAGCTAACCCTGGTTAAGAAAGAAACCGGGAAATGGGCAGAACAAACGGACCCTGACTGTTGGCTGGAACATGTCTACTTACCTTAGTTAAAACAAGCTAGCTAGCTTAGCTTTAGCTTAGCTAACAATTCTTGCTAATCTAATGCTAACACGACTAATGTTAATTTATGTGCTAACATTACACTGGATTTGATTAAGCGGCGTCATCATGTCAACTTCTACATTTCTTGTGGTAAGTTAAACTATAATAAATCCAGTTAGGTGGTTAGCTATGTTGTTGCATAGCAGATAGCTAGTGGTTTGACACCTGCAATGCAACTGTGACAATCTGCCATGTCTTAATTATGCATAATTTTATGTCATTTTAACTCTTGTTGATATGAATGTTATTGTTGTTTTCTAGCTATAGAGCTTAAAAGCACTTTTTGTACCAGGCTGCAAACATTTTCATCTCTGTTGTAAAGTTTAACATGGGGATCCACACATTTTGGCACTTCCATATTTGACTCTTTTTTTTTTTTCAGAACTGGAGGATGCCCCTTGGCCATTTACTTGCATCGAGCTACCATCAGAATTTTGCTTTAAATACTGAATGTTTTCGTAACATATTCTTAAAATAGAGTCTAGTTTTGGGAAATGTGGCAAATGTGTTCTAATTACTGATAGTGTTAAATATAATAGACATACCAATAACCTTTAGACACAAGCAGGTTGAGGTTGCTCCCAGCAGACTGGAGGGCAGCCAGGATCATTCTGTATCTAATCATTTCTACTCAGCTATAGGTGCAAAGGTGCTAATTAAAGTTAAATGACCTGTGGTTGTAGTAGTAATTGACCGCTGCCTTTAAACAGAGTTGGAAAAAGGGGCAAAAAAGTTTTAAAGGACGTTATTAAGGTATGCAGCAAGAACATTTCTGGTACCTGAATATGGACTTTAAAATTGTGAAATATGGCACGGTTCAGCGCTGGGCTATAATGGCCAATAAAATCTATTGCTTAGGTCTTATATCATAAACCATATGAAAAATCATTTACATAACAGCCAGAATTTTGTTCCAAAGCCAACAAATCACCTTTACCCTAGTCAGCACTGGAACTGTGAAAAATACCAGGATTAGACAAACAAGGTGGACAAAAATACAAAACCACAACCAAATGTACCTTTTTCAGACGTCCACTCTTAGTGCCAACAAATGCCACACAGTAGCCATTGTACACATAAGAGGTCACGGAGGTCATGCGGTCTCGGCTTTCTGTGTAGAGTGTGTGTCCAGTAACCAGCTGAGAGCCACCCAGGGGTTGGTTAATGTCCAGACCACAGAAGGAGTCATCAATGGGCACCGGCTGTGAGGAAATAAAGGGCCATGTTAATGATGTTATTGGTGATATAACTGCTTTTCAGAAAAACATAATGGTTTATGTGGTAAGCAGTAAGCGAGGTGTTTTGGCTCATCACCTGCTCATTACAGTACTTGAGCCCCATCAGGTACAAGACTAGACTGTATACACCTACCCAGGACTATCTGAAGTGTGTGCGCACACAAACTGGAAAGAGGTATAAGGCTTCCGTTAAAATTCTAAATCACAGCTTACGAAATGCTAATGCCTTGTTAGGAAAGCTGTTTGTTCTGTTAAGCCAGCTGCTTGTTTGGCTTGTGTGTGAGTGTGCGTGTGCGCGCGCGCACACGTGTGTGTGTGTGTGTGTGCGCGTGTGTGGCTTGCGTTTTACTCACCTGCAGAATATGAACAGAAGTGTGCAAGATCACACTTGTATACCATTATTTCAAAGTAAAATCACTTATTTCCATGAAAAAAAGTTTGAGTTCAAAGAAAATGTGATAACACAGATGATAAATTCTCACTCACACACTAATTATGTATATCACTTATCCCTCACAGGGTCGCAGGGGGCCTGGAGACTATCTCAGGGGACTCAGGGGTAATAGACAGGATACACCATTAACAGGGAGACAATCCATTGCAGGGCGCACACACACGCACACACACACGCACATGCACACAATGGGGAAATAAACTGGAAACTAGCCTGCTCTGCATGTCTTTGGACATTCAAGATCTGGACAACATTGTTTTTGAAAGTTAGAATGGCATTAATAAAATAGTGTTGAGATAACACTGAATAAAACCCAGGCCTTAATCTGGTATTAATTTGGTTAAAGTAGTTTTTGAAATGTTGTGTTCGGGGCATTCATTATCCCACCTTTTAAAGTATTCAATGGTGTTCCAACATTATTTCAGCAAAGTAATTCTAACTTTCAAAAACAAGCTAATACCGCCAATGTCGGTAACATTAACATCTTCAATTTACCATCACCAAAACTTAGCTGACAAGCAAATTTGACCTATTGAAATTTGATACTTTGTGATAAATGTAAACATATATAATTAAGCAATAACACACGTGAGTTGTGCTGTTGTGCTCGATATCAGCATGGCTGTGATACGGCCGTATGGTTAGAAGCCTTTGTTAGAAGATAGTTAGCTTTGTAGCCATAAATAAAATAATCAGACTGTTTCAGTGCAATTCAGAATAACTTCAAAGCAACTATTAATTAAACAAAGTGTTGTTTAAAATGACATAAGGTTATCTGATGTGTTTTCTTTCTCTCGTTGTGTTTCCGTTACTGGTTTCAAATGTATTGTCCAATAAGGTTACTCGGTCAGAGCTAACTGTTGTCTAGTAAATAATAATAAGAAAAATACCCAATATGACTGTATAGGTTTTAATTGTTTTCATTGAAATCTCATTAAACTAACAATGTTTAGCTAACACCACCACTAACACTCAGCACAGGCAAAGATAAAGGTTTATAAACATTTTCAAGCTAGATGAAGACGAACGTCATTTTTCATGTTGAACGTAGAGCCCTGACCTGACCTCAATTTCCATTCAGAAAGGAGCAGTAAGTTACAGGCTTCTCTGCAAGCTGATTGTCTCGATTCAGGTCAGCCAAAGCTCTGTGACTGGCACTGGCCTCAAACTGCCACAAAGAGTCATCGAGAAGAGCACGCTGATGTAAACGCACTGTTCATCACCTGCACCGCAGCCTTCACAGACATTAACACTGACTTTCCAGCTACAGGCCGTAAAACTTTATAGCTGCCCGGCCAGTTATATAGGCTCAGGGAAAGCAATAATGCACAGAGGGTATAAACGTACGCAGGTCCTCCACGCCACATTCTCTTTTATTTCCCGTTCCCAAAATAGCTGGAGCAATTCTCACAAGTGAACTCAAAAGCTAAAATGATTTAGGTGCCCACATTATGCGTCTGCACATTGTATTTTCAGGGCTGCGAGTGAGATCAGACAGCCTGGGGCAGGAGGTGGGGCAGGTGGGGGTGTGTTAATTGGAAAGTACACCATGAGACCTCACTCTGTAACTGAGACCACTGCTTCACTAGCCATGGAAATTGAAAAAGTGTGTTGGTGCAGTGTTGCAGGTGCAGCTGTGTGCCCGAGTCTGCAAATGTAATTTTGCCCATTTGGTTTCCATTAAAGTGTAAGTGTTTAGATGATGTGCATAGATGACAACCAGCAGATCCAAATCTGCTTCCTCTCTCTTCCTGACATGGTCATTCCCAATACCAGCTGGTTTAAAGCAATTTGTTAGGGAATTAGACAAACACAAATA
>JAOVVA010000019.1:21729781-21767981 GCA_028565275.1 Leiocassis micropogon
ATATATATAAAGACCACTTTATAGGAACACCCTTATTCTGTTCTTTCATGCAGTTATTCCATCATGAGGCTATTGTAGCCAACACGATTCAAGATTTGAAGAATTATAAGCTACTCTAGCCTTCCTGTGAGCTTAAACCTGTCAAACTATTCTTCTCTATGTTAAATACAACAATGCATTGTCACTAACTAATGTTTTTTGTTGTTTGCTTTTTGTACCAGTCCTTGGGAACCTTATACACCCCAGGAGATCAACGGATATCCTGTATGTAAAATCCCTTGCATTTTATACCAGGATTTTCAGTCTATACTTATTGGTTTATATTCTTTGCAGAAAAGTGAGCTTTTTAATTAAATGTGCATTTCTTAAACAACGTACTGTTCCCCACACATGTAGGTCATTCTTGTGTGCTGCACCCAAATGGACAACAAGTAATTAAAATCAATATTTCATGTTGCCAGTAATATGGGGATGCACTTTAAATGCTCTTTCAGCTGCTCAGACTGTTTATAACTAAGTGGTACTTGAGCAATTAGTGAGGAGCCACACAGGTCTCCTTCATCAAGAGCAACAAATATTGATCTGAAAAGTTACTGATGAATTTTCAGTTCATTCTGGCAGGGGTTTGGCATTCTTGTATGAGCAACATGATTTCCTACAGCAGCACACTTATGCTTAGAATTTCACCAAGACTACATTGAGAATGGGAGGTCTGTATGGTTTCAGATTTCAGCTCTAATTTCCAGTCACATTAACCTTAAGTCGTTGTCCTTTTGGCTGCTCTCGTCATGCTGTCGCCACAGCAGACCATTCAATCCATATGCAGTATAACTTGGCAGGTTTTACGCCTGCCATTCTCTTAGGACAGGCATAAAGGTTGTCCTTCATCCAGTGGCAAACCAAGGCCTTCTGCACCGCAGACGAGAAACCTACCACTGAGCTACCAGTGACCTAGGTAGAACTTTAAGTATTTGAGACGAATCTTTGATTTAAGTTATATTTCCAGTCATATGTCTATTTGTGTAAAACCCTTTAAGTTGGAATGAGACTGGGGTAGTCCAGTGGATAAGGTGCTGGACTGCTGTTCAGAAGGTCCCCGGTTCCAGGTCCAGCGCTGCCAGTTTGCCACTGTTCGGTCTTGAGCAAGGTCCTTCACCCTCAATTGCTTAGATACAACCAGACATCGAGCTTGCAACATGACCCTATAACAAAACTGCCACTGAAATGAGAGATACCTCTCTAGGGCTGGGGAATATTCATTGCCAGATGTGCCCGATGGCATGTGGACAGACCCTTACCTTCATTTTAGGTTGGAATACATTTAAAACAGAAATCGGTAAGAACACGCTTCAATGTTAAAGGTCTTGATATAATGCATGTAGAAATATATTCATGGACAAAATAAATTTTGCTCTATTAAAATACAAAAGTTTGTAGTGTTATCAAAAGCTAAATTCACAATTTTGTGTATCTGGTTACATTAATAAAACAGGTAAAGTAAAATTACCATCATGCTCATAAGAACATTACTTTATTATGGATAACCTAACTTACATCTTATTTAGCAATATAGAAAGTGAGCGATTGAGTGTTACATTAACAAAGCAGGTTCCTTTATCATGGATAACCTACTGTAACTCATATCTTCCCAAGGGGTGTGTCCATGTGCATAAAATTTGCTATGTGATTATGTCCAGCTGTCTTGGTATCAAAAGGAAGAAAAACATTGTCCATTTTGTCGAACTAAGGGAGAACCATCTGAATGCTTCAACTTGGTGCAACGCAAGCAGATGCTGCGAGACAGGCTATGAAATTGATTCTGAACAACCTGTTCCAATAATGATCGCCTTACATCTGGAAGGCCAAGAGTGACAACGTCAACACAAGACAGATTACACAATACAGACTAATTTGAGGGCGTGATTTAAAAAATCACGGAAAATGCTGCAACTTCTGCTGTTGGTATTCCAGAGTTGTGCAGAATAAGTTGTCCAAATGTTTAAAGATGTTTTGATTTAGCTGTTCTTGCTGCCAATGTTCATTATGAACGTCATCTGAATTTCTGGTGCTGATATAGACACAAATTTTTGTATCAAATCAAACTTTCTCATTTATTTGACCAAAATAAATTATGTAATAAAATCCTTTTGTCCATTAGTATATAAAACAAATAATTCTAAATTGTATAACTATTGAAATATTAGTTTCGTTTGAAATTACAACTGCAATGTGGAATGCCTATTAAACTTGTATATTGTGAGTTTTAGAAGATAATCAGATTTCTGTTCTTGATAGATGTGAAAAGAGAATTTCTTGGCTGCTAACTACGGTAGGAAATAGCCGAATTGATACTGTCTACATCAATGAAATATTCTATACATATTCATGAGTGATTTACAATGCGGCCTAATTAAATATACTGCTTGGAGATGTCCAAAAATGTTAGATACATTGTTATAGCTTTTGATTTTATTTACCACACAGAGGATTTTGTGTTGGCATTGCTCGTATTGCACTATGGTCAGCAAGCTTACAATACAAATTCTTACATGCACTAACATGCATGTTTCTTTCTTACTTTGGCATATAAAATAAGTCTCTGTCTCTCTCTCTCTCACTCTCTCTCATGGTGTTATGCTTTTGTGTTAAAACCAGGAGAGAAGCCAGCTGAGAAGGCCACATCTGGTGCCATCTAAAATAGTCAGGAATAACTAGCAGGAAATTAAATAAAAACACTCCTGTCTGGCTCCACTGTGGGTTTTTTTTTTTTTTAAGGTAAAAGGAGGTTATTTTCTATTTCAGATGGAATGGAAGGGGGGTGTGCAGAGTATATTATTTCTTTGGAAAAATATTTTCATACTTCTGCTGGACTTTAAAAAAAACTAAGAAAAATAGACGTGCGGTAGAGAGAGGGCACTGACCCCTTCAAACCGCCTCGCTGGCAGGTCTGATCTGAGTAAGCTTAAAGTGCTTCCTGTGTGAATCATTAAAAATGCACCCAGTGTAAGCCATTAAATACTATAGATTTATTGAGCAAAACATTTTCGCTAAATGCATCTTCCCATAAATGATGCCACATTCCTAACTCTAAAGGACAAAGCAAAAAATTGCTGAAGACTTAAGTATGCTGTGGAGTGTCTTAATGAGATCTAGAAATACACAGGCTGGCTGACGGACCCATGGGTATTGACTAGAGATGTGTCAGTGGGGGTGTAATGGGCCTGGAAAGGTGGAAACCATGAGAAGACCTCCCAACTGCTGCCACTTAAGCGGTGCAAACAAGTGTCCCGTCTTCCTTTGGGAACACCTGCCAGCAGTTGGCTGATAACTATCATAATTCCTTTCATTCCCATTATCAACTAAGGAACAAAGACACGGAGGACATCAGCCTCCTGAGGCTAAATTCCTTAACTGAATTGAAAAGGACTCTAGATACTACAGTATGTGGGGACATACTGTGGAGTCCTGCTCTGGGGTATTTGGACACAGCTGTATTTCTCTCACTCTCAGTCTGTTTCTGCCCATGTTCTCTCTCTTATCTCCCCTCGTGCTTTTTATGATTAAAAAGGATTGGTCTATTTGTATTGTTCTGGATGAGAACATTATTGTTTTAACGCTTGCCAAGAAAAATAAATCCATTCTAAGTTGTGAACATGTCTTATTCAGATAAATTCTAATGTGACTGCTTATCATATCATTATTTTTAATTACAACTAAATGAAGCTTAACTTAATAAGAGATTTATATGATAGAAGGAATTTGATAGGATTGAGGTTTAGATTGTATAGGTATTATGCTGTTGTGTCTGAGCCAATTATTAAAATTTTAGGTTCCTTCCATAAAATAAAATGAAGAGTTTATAGGGAAGGGTCCCTTACCGCCTTGGTACAATGTACATCTTTTCCCAGCAGCCAGCTCAACTCCAGGTTGCCTTCTCCTTGGTAGCAGGACTGCAAGCGTTCCTTGATGCGTGCATTGATGTCCTTGATGGTGAACACACAGAGGGCTGAATCATCAGGGGGGCGATGGTACTGCTTCTGGCCTTTAGAAAAGATCGTAAAGAGCACATCATCTGTGGTACTGATGTTGAGTGACGCTGCAAGAACTCTTCCTGGTTTGGCCAGGTAGGCTGCCTGCAGCAATCGATACTCTACACCACCTCGCACACAGCCGATGGGTAGTGACACATAGGAATGAAACTTGTGGTCGTCTTTGCAGAGACGGACAATGCGTGAGATATAGAAGAGATCGTTTGAGGAACCACTTGAGGCCATGCCGTTTTCTGGCGTTTCTGGCTGAACAGTCAAAAAATACACAAAGTTGCCACTAGCAAAGCCATATATGTAATATATATCAAAATGCGAGACCAGTGCTAGGGTGTCTGAAGGAATCTTGATAAGTGAGGAGACAAAATCAGTGTGCAGTTCATAGTCGAGCATGGCTGAGGACTCCGGGTCACGAGGAAGTTTGCGGCTTGAGATGGTTGGAAAGTAATCTTGCTTCCCATCGACTGCAGTGCCAATAAAAAGTGTGCCATCGTTGCCCTGGGAAGGCACAATAACTCCATACATAGTGCCTGTTTGATTGACACTAGAGAGATAATGCTCTTTCTTGTGTGACGGTTCTACCAGTATGAAGAGGTCGTCCAGCCGAAGTAGCTTGCATACACCCTGATAGAGGCTCCCGCAGGCCAGCAGCCTGTTCTGAGAGTAATCAATAAGGAGAAGCTTGTTGACATTGTTGGTAGAGACCAGCGGTTCAGAACACGGCTGGACTATGAGAGGCGGGTAGCAAGCCTTGTTGTCATCCTCTGGGCCAGTGTCATGGGAGACCAGGAGAGTAAGGTTGCCAGAGAGCTTGTAGACACGATTAACAGCACCAATATAAAGTGCCCCTGTTTTCTGATGAACTGTCAGATGATTGAAAGACCATTCTCGCTTCTCAGGGTGAAATGTTGTAAACGTCTGTCCACTGCATGTTGTAGCAATGGTTAGCACCAACAGCCAGACACAGAAGGGCAGAGTTAAAGAGCTAGAATAATTTACTTGTAAAGTCCTTTGTGAATCTTGCTGGCCCTCCATGATCCCAGCAAGGAGGAAACAAAACTAGAAACCGAGCAGTGTCAGAACCTTTGTGTCAGAGTCCGAATGATTCAAAGGTATGGTTCTTTTATTTCACCGTCTTCACATGTTTCTGAAAAAGACAGAAAAAAAACAGAGGGCAAATGAGTAAGACTAAGGCCATCCTGACTCACATGTATGTTAAAAGGAAAGAGAGAAAAGTCAATGGAAAAAAGCTGATATTTCAGCAGGCTTACTGCCTCTGAGTTGCCATGCAATTGCTCATTGAGACAATGGCCGGAAAGCTTTATCTGCACATTCCAAAGGAGTTGTTGTGTAGGAAAGTACAATGACGGAAGGTGAAGCTTGGTAGCACCGGAAATTAGCATGACCTGATGTCATGCCACCACCTCATACACTAAGTATAGGGTTGAACTAAAAAGCTTGCTACGACAGTTGGGTTATTATTGCATTAAATTATGTGTTTCACTAGCAGAATGGCTGATGACCAAGCACATTATTTTAATGGTGAAAGATATAAACCTATTACCCATCACTTTTACTGTTAATAAGTAAAATGACCATGAATGTATTTTAGCATTTTTGAATTATGCATTAATGACTGTAATCAAAGTTAAGGGTTCTGCATTTCCATAATTTTAATTTTTAGCAAATATCAGCGATGCCCATTCATATCCTTCATGAGTGTCATTTATTTCCATCTGGCCATAATTGCCCTTACAGTCTATAAGTAAAAAAAAGAGAGAGAGAGAGAACGAGAAAGAGAAAGAACAAGCACAGTATGGAATTTTTGTAACAGCCTTTTGAAAAGAGCTTCACAGATCTGCCTACTTTATACAATAAATCAAAAGGGAGGCCCCTTTCTCAAGTGTATCTAGGGGAGTTAATTATCTCATCCACCACACAGGGAGGCCTGAATGTTATTACTGAAACAAAGTGTGAACAAATTGGGTGCCAGTTCCATGTACCCTTCTTTACTCTCTGCTCTTTAAGAGGGCTGTTTAACAGGATCTGAATCTATTAATTATGCTTTCCAATTTTGTTCCTGTGTTTTTTTTTCCTCCCCTCTTTTTTACCTCTACATCTGACACAATCAAAGCCTGGGGGAATTAATCATTGGCAGCAGAGTAATCATTCCTAAACGAATCAGGCCACCATTAGAGATACCAGCGCTGTCATCCAGCCACATCTACCACATTTGTATTCTTTGTTATTCGTCCCTGGCTGCTCTGCATACATTATCACAGGCGAGCGACATAAGAGGGCAGCAAATGGAGACAATGGTGGCACCTCTGAAAATCAAGTATGTGCTTCTGAAAACTCAGCTTAGCAACACAGTATATGTAATTACATGGAATAAAGTGATACATTTAACAGAATGGTAATCAGTGAAACATTACATGCCATCATTTCTTATACTTACATAAAAAAAAAAATGAAAAGACTTTTAGATTTTGCCAAAACTGCATTTAGATGTCCTGATGGCCTTTCACATCCTAAACAGCTGACAGTACATATTCATGCCAAACAAGTACTCCTGACCATGCTTGTCCTTGCTCCTGACTCAAGATTCAACCTTCAGCTTCATTGCTGTACTATCTGTATTTTCACTGGGCTCTGGGGTAACCTCATCAAACTGAAAAATTGATTAGTCCTTTTCAGCACATAGAACGGCATGGTATGAGATGTCTCGCTCCCAAGAGCACAGAATTAGCATAGCAATAAAAGAGGTTATAAAGCCAGGCCTGTACCTGGACCTGCCTTTCATGCGAAATCTTTGTTACAGTTTGCACATGCTAAAGGTACAAAAGCACCTTTAAACACAACATCGTTTTACAGATTTAGTTCTCACAATTAATCTCTATATTAGTCCTATCTCTCTCTCTTTGTGCATCTTTTGCTTTCTCCCTTCTGCTAGGCGCTGTCTCAGTGAAATAAAGAGTTCTTCTCTGCTTTTTATGTTTCAGCAGCTGTGTTCAAGAGAATTAGAGAATTTGGGAAATTACCACTGTTTAACACGAAAGCCATCAGAAAAGTAAGGTATATAATGAATATACAGTATTGTACTGTCCATTTTTATAAATGACTGTTCATTATGCTGCCTAGATGCAGAACTAAAAAGAGAGGGCTGGTGTGCTTCTTGCTCGCTTTTTTTTATTGTCTGAGGCAATTAGTTTTTGCTTTGAATCAGCAAAAAAAAAAGAAGTAAGAGATTAGCATGTCAATGTTAGCACCTGCAAATCATGGCCATGTCAACCCACAGCCTACATCAATAACAGGCCAGTTCCGGCATTGTTCCAAAGCGCCGACATTTGTCTGGTAGCGATGAGAAAACAAGTACGTTGACAGGATTGTATTTTGCCATAGAGATGAGTCACAACCTCATGTTGTATCAGTGGGAAAGTAGCAGCTTTTCTATTCAGCTTCACTGCTTTGACCACACAGACAGAGGCCCGCTGCTGTAAGTGAAAATTCCCACCCACTGATTTACAGATCTCTAGCTATGCCATGGAAAATTATATATAGTATGTTTGCTGGCAGGCTGACAAATGTTAACCACAAACACAAGTGCATGCGTTTAACTATGTGGTCACCATCATTCTTAATTTCAGATCATTTACTTAACTTCCCTTTAGCCCTTATGGCCTTATTCCACAGTACCCATCTATCTGTTAAGAGAAAGGTCACGCATGTTTCTTTACTACTGTGTAGCGCATCACAACCTACAACCTAAGTGCTAAGTGCTTTCTAAATATCAGTAACTATCACCAAAATAGAGCAATATTTCTGAAAATGACTATAAACAATGACTCATCTGTTCATCATCTGCTAAAACGCATCCAAGTGCATTGCTCTTTAATTTGTTGCTATTGTCAGCAAATAATATAGGCAGTGAATTGACTGAAGTCAGGCAGGTTTTTAAGTTCTAAAGCACAATTTTAACATTGGCATTCCAATTTAGAGCAACATTATAGATGATTCTGAGTGCAGTGGCACTAGTGAGGCCAGCTGTAATTTTGGTAAACTGTATTTCAGCATGTTTCAAAAAAAGATACAGTTACTATATATTTATAGTTTGTTATAGACATACTGATTCTAAAACGATTCTGCCTGAGCATTTCTATTTATTTTAACCTCTCCCAGCTACACTGTGTGTGCATCCTTACATACATTACATTACCATAGAAGCCAAACTTCTTTCTGTTCAAAGACAATGATCAGGTTCAATAGGCGCTAATAAATAGAAACAGCAGGGAGGCATTATCAAGGGACATCAAACATTAAAATGTAGGTGTGAAGAGGTTAAAGGGAAGCACAGTGGCTTAGTGGTTATCACTGTCGCCTTGCACCTCCAGGTTTAATTCTACCCAGTTGCATTCCATGAAATGGTACAAATATGGGTTTGTCCATCTTCTAATCTGAGCTAGCTAACTTTTAACTAGCTAACATATACATGGGGTACTTGCTCGCCTATGCTTTTATATTGTAGCATCAAGTTGGTTTAGATTTGTGGGCAAAATACAGTATATAACTGGGCAAAAAAATGATTTGAAGAAAGCATTAAGATATATCTAAGAACCTGATTTTTTTTCTCACCTTACTATTCTTAATATCCAACTTCAAATTTCACATACGGTATTCGAAGCCAAGCTCGTTTAACAAAGTTCATAACAAAATTCACTAGATGTTCAAAAAGTGTAATCCTAGCAATACTAGCCAGTGCTATGAAAACAAGGTTATGAGTATCTCTGCGAAATAATTCTGAGGAGAAAACAAGAAGAAAACTGAAGGTTGAATGGAAACAACAGGAAACCACTGCGTTCCACAATTCAAGTGGTCTGTGATTATGGTGTGAAAATAACTGTTGTTTTTCTTAATGAATAGTAAGGAAAAGCAAACCACATGTTAGTGTTTAACAACCCCTACCACACAAGTACCCGGCGGATTCCCTTTGCTTTGTCAGCTCATCAGTGTGCTAGTATCTCCACATTACTGCTGGCTAGGCTAAGCTAAATTTTAGTATGCATTGGCAGGCCGAATCCTGCCAGTAATGTTGAGGTAAATATAACATTATATTGTTATATAAATCTATAAATCTCTGGACATTTTTTTTTATGGCTTGGATATGAAGTATGTTTTGAATAAGGCAAGAGGGGAATAAAAGGATGAAATGCCACATTGCCATTCAACTGAAAGACTGCCCGTAATTTAGAGTGCAGATTTCAAACACCATGTGCCAACCCTTCTGTATTCACCAAGCTCAGCTTAGAAGCTCGAGCTGATTTAGTTAGCTGAGCCAGCTACTCCACACTCTGTGCGTTTTTTCCCCCTATTCCTTAGACTCAATTAAAATGAATCCCTAGATTCATTTTTACAGCAAACGTATCGACCTAAAGAACCTAAAGCTAAACCCTTTTCATGGTGGAAAATTGCTGTGTAATGGAACAAGATTTGCACTTAATTTCTGCCATTAATCGTATAATTCTGAATCATCACATTTCAGCAAATGATTTCAATTATTAAATTAAAAAAAAAATATATATATAATCAATATACATGTGTTTCAAAGCTGATAAAAAGCAAACATAATGAAATTCTTTGGGTAGCTTAAAAACAATCAAATTTGAGGACATCCTCACTTCTCAGTTATTGTCATTTTAAAAATAGATTTTCTTGAAGTTCCTCTTTTGTGAGCTTGTGACTGATAAAACAATTAGTCCATGAGGTTAGTCCATTAGTCTTTATTTCTTGCCTGACATTCTCTGGTGGTGATAATGAGAGGCTTTGCTAGTGTGAAGTGTCATGCCAGAGTAGTGATATTTATAATTTCTTTTGTCTCTATAGGATCCAAGTGCAGCATGAGGCAGCCTCGCTCTCCCCATGCCAGCTCAGAGAGTCAGCTTCCGATATACAGCACATTTACCTCCCACTTGGGAGGAATAACACAGTAAAGTGGGCACAGATTACACTCACACTGACTGAATGTCTTCCTGTCAACTCCTCTTGTCTGTTCTCTATTACTTGGTCTATGTTTGGGCTGAGAAACCCAGTTAAGATATGACTGCTCGCAGCTTCGGCTCAAGTAATAATGCTAAACGTTTAACTGCAGCCACAGTCCATTAGATAGAGCTCCATGTACATTCTCTCCTTTCGTTTATACTCAATGAAAAGCATGCATTAATAGTACTCCATATCTATCTGAAAACCCACCACAATGACAACGTTGCATACTCTAGAGTGATTGATGTGCACTACACATTCGGTAGAATAAATACCTTGTTCCAATGTCTGTTGCTTGAAGGACATGTCTTTTGACATTGCAGTAGCTAAATTAACCTGACAATTATGTAATGATAGATTTCAAATACATTTTCTAACTCAGATTATCTTCTGTTATGAACTCAACTCTTAAACAGATTGAAGTTAAATATTTTGTGAAGTCAAAAAAAATATATAAGTCACATTGTCATTTAAATGTGCTACTAAAATGTGCAGTTATTAATTTCTCATGCATACTGTCCATGCATCGTGATGTTTTTTTACAGTGTCTGGTGTAAAAATTGTTTACTTATTAACTGATTGATTGATTGATTGATTGATTGATTGATTCATTCATTCATTCATTCATTCATTCATTTTTCTTATGTAACTGTGTTAGCAATATCACATGGTTTAAACTGCTTATATTTTAGATTCTGGGCTATACAACTAGTCAATTTTATTATAAAATATGATTGGTGGTCCAAGCAAAAATATCTGTGGGAATGAGTGGATTGGGTGAAAGATCTGCAAGATCTGTCCTTGGGAGTGGGCAGGTTGGTTAAACAGACTATGGAATGTGCATGTTGGTTAAACTGACTGTGGGAATGGGAGGATGGTTAAACGGTCTATGGGTGTGGGCAGGTTGATTAAATAGTCTGTGGGAGTGGACAGGTTGGTTAAATAGTCTGTGGGAGTGGACAGGTTGGTTAAACTGTCTGTGGGAGTGGACAGGTTGGTTAAACTGTCTGTGGGAGCGGGCAAGTTGGTTAAATGGTCTTTGGGAGTGATCGGATTGATAAAATGGTATGTGGGAGTGGGTATGTGAGGTTGGTTAAGCTGTCTATGGGAATGAGCAGGCTAGTTAAACCATCTGTGGGAATGAGCAGACTGGTTAAACTGTCTGTGGGAATGAGCAGGCTGGTTAAACTGTCTGTGGGAATGAGCAGGTTGGTTAAACCATCTGTGGAGTAGTAAATGGTCTGTAAGATTATGCTGCTTGGTTAAATTGTCTGTGGGAATGATCAGATCGAGTAAGCCACCTCTGAAAGTAAGTAGATTGGTCAAATCGTCCGTGGGAGTGGGTGGATTCGTCACATCTACTGCCAAAGCAAGTGGTAGTAATCTCTTTAATTGGACAGCCAGGCTCACAACATTGCCTTGCTACTACTCATGTGTCAGCCACCACTGGGCAAAGTAACCTATAATCAGTCTCCTCCTCATTAATGATATGGAATGTAGGCAGATAAACACAGATTAATGAATGCATTTTGTCTCAGTGTTTCCCAAAGGATTCTTATTACGCATACTATGGCCAAAAGATCCATTAGTATAAAAGGCACATGTACAGTACAGGGGTCAAATTCCTGGTCAACCAATTAGCAGTGACCTGAACCTGGACTTCACTGTGTAGTTCACTTGAACAGCTCAGCCTTCATGGTGATTCAAAACATGTTGTAAATCCTGCTGCATTTTGCTCTTAGGCAGTATGTATAGGATTTGACTCAATTATTTGCGTCTCAATGATGCACAGGGCTGAATGATGTAGCACTGAATGAAGCATCTCAATGTGAATTAAATCCCTCATGGAATACAACCCTCAACAAAAAGTCATGTCATAATTACATTAGAATTAGCATGCCTTAAATGCTGCTCCTGTCTTTGAAGGCAGGTATATGGATCTAATCTCTACCTTTCACCCTGAGCCTGCAGAGGCACCCTTCCGCCTCCTCTTCCTCGCTTCAGTTAGGCTCAAATAAATGTTTAGCGCTTTCCTCGGCTCACTGTTATAGACTTCTGGCATCACTCAGGAATGATCTGAATATTATTATTTATTGCATTTTGTTTCTGTGATCACGGTCACAGCTCCTCAGGTCACAAAGGACACTCAGGCTCACTCATGCAGAACTTTAACTAAAGGAGGACATGGTCTATAGTACATGCTTCATGTAGTTAGTTACAGCCTCTTGAATAAGTTATACACACCCACACATACTGTATAGTGTCAAACAGATCTCATCAGGATTGTCTGTTGAGGCTTTTCCAGGTTTCTATTAGATCTTATCAGCAAACATTTCAATTGAAAATTTAGTGATATAGCAGCATGAACTGGGAGCGGGCATAATATGGCATCAGAAGCCACAGGTAGGAGATGTACATTCTTCAGTTCTGCAGATTTTAATTAAATTAGCCACTTTGATTGACACTACCTTAGCTTTACTATGCAGGAATTCTCTGTTTGAGTTGAGTATGCGCATAATTCCCACATTTTAAAAGTCAATATTTGGGAAAGATGGCAGATAAAGGATGGGGGGATTGTTAGCGATAAAATCTGTCACTGGCTGTATTTTCTCAATTTGATCCCATTTCCCTACCAAAGCTGTTTATTTACAGGAGGTTCAGTGGGATTTCTTTTCAAATTGCAGACACAGACCTATTTAGTCGACTCAGATCTTTTCAGTGAGTCTGATTATCTTTCTAAAGCCCCAGATACCCAGTTCATCATCCTCACAACAGATTCAAACAAATATAAAACAGACTGTAATTGTGTTGTACTGTAAACAGACAGGATTTAATTAATCTCCTGTCTGCCTTCAGCTTTTATAGTCAGAATCTTTAATGTGTTTTCTTTTCATTTTTTTCACCTGCAGTACAAAAGATTTAAATGAAGTTTAGTCAATATAGTCGAAGGTCAAAGACATGATGAACAAGATTAGCGTTCATACTGTAATTATCTTTTAGAGACCCATAGCTGGTTGATTGATCTTCTGCAATGGAGAGATTAAGCAGCTGCTTTAGTGTTTGTTTATTGTAACAGTTATCAACATCAGCTTAATTTTGGTAGAAAATCACCACCTCGACTATAGGCTCAAGCTATCTGGGTCAGAAGAGATTAACTCCTTTTTCCCTTTCCTTCCATTTGCAGTGGGATAGATCACAATGCTTAAGCACTCCTGAGAGGAAAGCCCTTGGAAGGTTTTACGGCTTTATGGATAGAGGACTAAATAAACTGAAAGGGATGCTCAGAGACATGTTAGTCCACATCTTTATGATAGACGTCATGCTTTTGATTCCACTGCGGTAGTACTATTATGCAGATAACCAACTTCACCAAAGTTCACCAAAATATTAATCCTCTGTTTAATAATGAGATAAAAACTTTTCTAAAATGTAACAAATCCAGCTCACTTAAAAGAAAGGTTTTTTTTTTTTATCCCACCCATTCGTCACTTCCAAATCACCTTAGGAGCTCATTGATTCCAATTCAAAAGAAAACTGATCCTCGTGCTTTTAATCTTTTATCTAAACCAAAATAAGTAGGATTTCCCAAATGGCACCTGAATGGACAGCTTTAGTTTACCTTGGGTCTGTGTGTGAGTGATCAGAGGCCTGGCTAGCAGCTTGGTAGGGAAGCCTGCCCGTGTGGCGTGCTGGCGCACAAGAGAGAGGGAGAGGCAGAAAAACCAGAGCCATTCATTATCCCAACTGGGCAACAACCAGTTACAACAGCAGCCACAACTCCAAAAACTGGCATTCACCCACACAGAGACCATTATCTACAGCAGATTTACGCAGCCTGGCGCAGGGAGAGAGAGTCATGGTAGTCTTAAAATAGTAGCTGAGTAGAAGATAAAAGATAATACCGAAGGAAGAAGAGACAAAGGAGGATTTAAATAGGTAGAATGAAGGAAGCATGAGTATGTGGATTTTCGAGCTTAATATGCTTCTATGCACTGTTTATTGCACAATGAAGGCAATTGGGGCCAGTGTTGCTTTAGACAGCTTTGCCTGAAAGCCTTCTAAAATCCAATGAGTTACATAAGCGATTCAGAGAAATGAAAGGACTGTTGCTTCATTCAAGGGGCTGCTGTTTCCACATGGCTCTCACTCATCATTAATCACTGCTACTGTATATATCATGACAGTGGAATACTGGACCACTCTGTACACATCAGAGACCACAGATCACACCATAGAGCTTTACATAATCTCTTACAATAAAGAGAGCCACCGCACACAAACTAAACATTTATCCTAAGCATGAGTATGAGTGCGAGAAAAAAAAGTTTCAAATGTAGGCAGGCACAAATCTGATACTCTTTATGTTAATGAGTATTACTGTGTGCCCCTTTGTCACCTCACACACATGCACACACATGCGCGCACACACACACACACACACACAAACACACAGCCAGGCCAGCCTCGAACTGAATTGTGAGGGGAAACAATTTGAATTTTGAGAAAATTGTCAGAACTCAAATACATTTTTATGGTGGTCCTATAAAAATGGTGGTCCTAATCCTCTGTTGTATATGTAAGCATTGTTTATTATATATAGTATATTAACTGGAAATTTAAATCGTTTATACGTTATAGTTAATTTTATTTTTATTTTCTACATGGCTCTGCCCATATTGTACAAGGAACACAAATGAAAGTGCGACACAGCATGGTTTCATGTTCTGAAACCCAGTGCCTAATAAAAAGCAGTAATGTGAATCACCACTATATGATAAAACACAAGTTGTTTGAGCAAAACTATCCACAGCAGTCTGAGGTGAGGGCGTGTATAATAACTGAACTGAGAGCCCAGTGTGACAGAGCAACCAGGGTCCTTTTACTATACATTTATTTACATACCAGCAATGTGCAAATGAAGATTCACTAAAGTGAATATATATAGAAGTTAATATACAGTACAAGGCCATCAAAATTGACAATAAATATTATCAAAATGCTACTGAAATTTTAAGCTTTATATAATAACTGCATATATAGAGGTCTGAATCCCAACATAAACATGAAATTCGGATCTTTTTCTGAGAAAATTTATTGACCGGAACGTCTTCAATTTTAATTCAGGACCCCCGGTTTACAGTATATTAATGCGCTAATTCAAAAATTTTCCCAACAGTAGTAGCTTATTCACAGTGACTTGTAATCATTGGGCAGTCTTAATAATCTAAGCTTAATAATAAACTGATTTAAGAAATAATGTTATTTTAAAAACATATATATTTTTTGCTTTGGTTTTCTTATATGGAGACATTTCTGTAAAATATATGGAAGGAGTCTCCAGTGTCAGCAATAAGTTTCCACAAGTCTTCAGGGGGGGAGTGGTTAGCATGTTCTAGTTTCCCATCCAAGCTGTCTCATTCATTTCAAAAGAACAAAGAGCGGCTGGTGAGCAAAATACTGTTTATTATAGCTGCAATTATGTAATTAAAAACAAGAACTATCATTGATTTTATATATGAACAGTTAAAAAATATATTTAAAAAAATGCAATAACTGTGATATATATATATGTATATGGTAACAGTCTGTTGTGACTCTATTCACAAATACACTCTATTCTCAAATTGCTGTTTTTAGCTGACAGGAATGCAGCCCTGGTAAAACATCACCTGATCTGATAAATCTGGATTTCTGGTCTGACGCGTGTATTATATAGTCAGAATTTGGCATCCACAACATAAATCTACCTGTTTTAACAGTTTAATTTACCAATCTTATAACTGCTACTTCCAGCACCATGTCACCAAGCACGAGTTATCTTAAACCCGTTCGATAAACTTGACAGCAATGACTGCAATGGCCTCCTCAATCATCAGATCTGAATCCAGTAGTGCCTCATGTAGTACGTAGTAGAACATGTGATGTGCAGAATGAATGTGCAGCTGACAAATCAGCAGAAACTCTGAGAGAAATAAAGCTAATTTTTTATTTCATAACTGTGTTGCTGTTCTGCACAATCAAAAGTCCTGGGTTGACTTGAACGCACCTTGTAACATTATGTTTCTAATAAAGAGGGCAGTGAGTGTATATATGCAGAGATCAAATATTACTTAACCTACTCATAGCTCACTCTTTCATTGCAGTAGATTAGTGCAGTTATGGCATACTCTCGTATTTAGGTAGCTTCCATAGTTTGAAATGTCTATCTAAAGCTGGGTGAAAGAGGAGCACTTGATCTCTTTAATAAATTATATCAGCCAGCTACTCTAAATTAAGCAATTCATTTTCTGCTAGTAAGTAGGCTCTTTTAAGTAGTCCTCTTATCTCCTCTTCACCCTGGTCACCACACAATTACTATGCCATAGCATTATTTGCTGCTTCTGTCTCTCATTTTCTTTCATCTCCTGCTGGGTGTAATGGGTTGTGATTTGAATAACACTTTCTGGTAATTTGCAAAATACAAAATATAATAACTAGGCAACTTGTGTCTCTCTTCTTCATTGCTAGTCATGGATGTATGTTAAGCCAACTAACCTTGTGTTTAGTGTTTAGTGGTTCATCATCGGGTCTTACATTTCAGACAGCACTCCATACTCGTCTGCCTTTTTATAAATGATGTTCTTGTCATCATACAAGAACAGATGCTGTTTTGGTTTCTTTGTTCGTTGGTCAAAATGCCAGGAAGACACTAATACTATATGCAGAAGAGTCACAAAGTAGAGACAGTGAAAGAGAAAGATAACACAAGGCTGTGTAAGCTCATAGGCACATGAAGCATTGAAGTTGTACAGTACATTTATTTTATTAATAATTCATTAATTTGAAAAATCCAGATATGACTGCTACACCTTTTAAATATGCTTGGGACAGCTCATATTATCTTTGCTTGACTCCTATAGCCGTGCTAGTGAGCGGTGTACGAGCCGATACTATGCAGACCTCTCCAGCTGGAATGAACCAACTGTGGCTGTGTGCACCGTTCAGACTTTGAATGAGAATAGAACATTTAGCCTAAAAATTAATTAGTTAGGCTAATTTAAACACCTACAAATCTGAAGAATTGAAGAAATCCCTCTTCTTCCTAATCCTTTAATATTAATTGAGGAAGTTTTAAATGTTTTAAATTGTTGTATAAATATGTGTATTATACAGTAGCTAAGTATACTCGATACAGGGTATAGTTTTAAGAACTGCAACAGTTAAACTGCTATACAACATTGGGGCGGGAAACCCACAAACATCAGCTGTCAGGAACCATTAGCTATGCCGTAAAGGCTTTCATGCTGGCTAAAGAAGGCAGCTTCTCGAAACTACTTTATGGGCTTGAATACACCAGTCTGTGCCAATCCTGTTCCAAATGCTTACTGTATTAGACTAGGCAGGAAACGCTATGAGAAACAGAGAGTCACACAATTCACACAAGCCCGAGATGCAGATAATATGTGCACAAATAAAATTTGCATGAAACTGAAAACTATGGTGTTTTGTTAGCAACAATTGCCTTGTAAATATCACATAGAAAGAGCTTGTAGGTGTAGGTGCTGCCTTTTCTTTTGTCTGACATGCCTATCACTCAGACCTGACACGGAGAGAAAGTGTTGCCTTCCAGCTCTCATATTGCGCTCGGATACCCTCAAATCTCATTCTGAGCTTTGAGGCCCTATTTCAGGAGCCGATATTAGTCCATTATAGCAAACCCAGCCCAGGTATCTGAAATCCCTCTTCTCTCTCTCTCTCTCTCTCTCTCTCTCTTATGTGTAATTTCATCAAGGCAATAAAAACTGAAATTAAGTCCATAACTTGTTTCTCAGCCTAATATCTGTCTGGAAGTGAGTCAATAATAAAGGTGTCTTCACTAATACATCTCTCCCTCTCTTCATAAAAAGCAGCACCAGGTTTGTTTTACAGCTATAAAGGTCTAATCTGATTGGCTACCATTTAAGGCAGACAAACATATTATTGAATGCTCCATTCTGATTGGCCAAAACTTGTTGATTTATTTTCTATACCAGTGGCTTGGACAGTAGTTCCAGCTGCAAGGTTTACTGTATATTGCTGTTGCTATCGGTGTGTGGGTGGTTAACAAACATAAATGGCTTAAAAATGTGTGTAATCACTGATATGGAAAAGAATTCTGTGAGGAGACGTTTGTTTAGTCTCAAGTATCTTAGATAAAGCTGTTCTTTTAACTTTCCCTGCACAGGAAAGTCTTTAGGACAGAAGGCTTTGCATTTTTTTTTCACTAAAACTGCAAAAACTGCATTTTTGTCTTATTACCCATGCTGAAGCTGGCTATTTTCTATTATCAAAAAAGTTTTTTCTTTACCTGTATGCAGCAGCAACACGAGCAAGACTGTAAGATGGGAAAATCTTAATTCTCTGCATAAACAACTACATATTAAAAGTCATCATCATCATTTTTTATACTGTATGTACATATGGCTTTTCATTAAGTAGAGACAGCACTGACTGTCAATACAATGTCGGATCACATAGATTATAGATATTGTACAGTAGCAATGATCTTTATATTGACTATAATGAAGAAAACACTGAATATTACACCACAAGTGTTTCTCTCTGATAGTGAAGCCTCTAACCCTACGGAAGTGCACCATCATGGCATGAAGCCCTGTCTAATGCTGCCAGAGTGTAGAAATGTCGAGTCATACTTTCCACTGAGCGCTGGGTAAAACGCCAACAGGATGGAAAATAAGTGCAGAGACTTCCTGTGAGCTCTACGTCCTGCATGCTCTGGCATCGTTTGACCCTGCATGTACAAGGAGCACATTTTTGCCATTTGCAAAAAGCACAAGGGGACTACAAACTCATACAAAATACTTTGTGAATACCAATTAACCTCTGTTGTGTATCTGTCTGATACACAACTGGAAGCTATAAGTAAATAACTGAGTAATATACTGTAAAGGCGTGTAGTAACAGCAACACCTACAACAGCAGATGTGTACCGGTGTATGACTAGCTGTGTGCAATGACCTACAGTATCTGATATGGTCGTCCTGAAAGTGCATTCATTGCAAAATTTATATCGCAAAGGCAGTAAGAAGAGAAAATGTCACGCTGACCCACGAGTGCAGAGTGAAAAATCGTGTGTCATGGATACAACACGTAAAGATCTGGCATTCTTCACTCCATATCAGGAGCTCAATACAATCCAGACTGCCAGGCATAAGAATGTGAGCTTTATTACAAATCTGCCAGATAATGTAAGAATTGCTGGTTAGCAGACTGACAGGAACCAGATGCTGAAAGCTGGGAACCTGTGGGAGCTTCATTTCATGCATTTGATTTCAAAAAGAAAGTCTGGATGTTTACCCAGCCTTGCTCTCAGGAATCATGTTCTCTTTCCTGCTCCTTCATTTATCAGAAATCTTTCACCTTTGATAGTTGGGGTAATGGCTCTGGGTACAGGTAAGCCCAGAAAAGGGGACAAGGGCTTAAGAAAGGCCTGTGTCTGTCAAAGACATCACCTTTAAATGAGTTCTCAGGCACCACTGGGAGAGTGTGTGTAAGGTAGGAAAGTGAAAGATGGGGAGAGAGAGCGGGAGAGAGAGAGAGGTGAGGGAAATAAAAATAAGGAAAATGAGTTGCAGACAAAATAGAAGATCTAGGAACACTCCTGGTTGTGATTAAGATTTTAGTTGCACCTTGTAACAAGAAAGCCTTACTAAGAGAGTCAGAAGATTCTCTTTCTTTCCTCTGCCTTTGCTCAGGAACTCGCTTCAGGAATCACCCCATAACTCATTCTGATACAGCTGCTGTAATGTGGAGACCAGGGTTAATGGAACACGCTTATTGATATTATCACACGCCAGGACCCAGACCTACTTTGAGAGTGAGTGAATTGAAATTCAGAGCATGGATCCCCAAATCCGACCCAGTGTGTGAACAGAATAATAATAGGATGGTAGCACTAGAATAAGGCTTTACAGATCCCATTAACACCCTGCTATACCTGTTGGATTTACTGAAATAAGTTTGTCTTTCCCTGGATAGATCGGAGACCAATTATGGACACCCTGCATGAGAAATTTATTTGAGATTCAGATTAAGCTTTATTATCACGGCACAGTTTACACAGTTACTAAATAAAATATAAATTGGGTGCAATTCTTATGTGCAGCATAATGCATTTAAAATATATATCGATTTATATTCACATAAATGCCTTTTCAGACGTATAAACACAAATGCATATACACACTTCTTAAATCTTTCAATTTCTCATTTGTTTTTACTTCTTAGTTTGTCTGATTTCTCCCATCAACATGGACACTTTTCCTGTCTTGCTTTTGATCAGGTCTGTACATGTACTGTGATTAAAATTATCATCTATTTCAGTTGGCTTGGAGGAGAGGCTGACATCAGACCTAACTATTCTAGTAACAAGAGACCCAGAGAGTGGGATAGATAAAGCAAGGGGATAAAAGAAACTGAGCAGGAGTGAGAATAAATGACAGTAAAAGAAAGCGCAACAGGCACAGAAAGAGAACAGACAGGAAGAGCGTGAGTGACAGACAGAGACAGAGAAAGAGAGAGTGAGTGTGACAGAGGCAGAGAGACAAAGGCAGATAAAGAAAGAGTGAAACACACAGAAGGACAGAGATCCGTGAGTAGGCAATAATGGCTGGTAGCCGGAACACACTGCACATATACCTTAACCAGCTTTTCAACATTAATAAGACTATCAGTTGTAACAGGGGTTAAGACAAATATCAGGCAAGTTCTGAAAGGCGAGACACAATGGAACAGAAAAATGGTTCAACATGGTCCATGGCACTGGCGGAGTAAGGACATAATATTGCCATATGAACACTGGAGGAGTTCAACATCAACCAACCAAGGAATGAGGGGATGCTACCCAGATGCCTCCCAGGGAGAAAAACTTTGGCATACATTATATTAGTGGTTTTTTTTTTTGAGTATGAACAGAAAAAAAAACTAACCGAACACAGCAAAGCTGGCGGGTAATGTTACCCAGCAAAAAACAGCAACATACTGTACGTGAGGCATTCATGGCCATATTAACTGGGAAGTGAGTGATCAATCTCAGTATTACTGTAAAGATTTATGCTTCTTGAAAGTAATATACACGGAGCATTCACTAACAGCACATCATAAAGTGATAGACAATGCATTATTCATTTAAACTGTCATAAAGGGTTTGACTAATGAAGCACATGATTCTTGCTGCTGGTGCGAACAAGCTTTAAGGGTTCAAGTTTTCTTTTCTCTCATACTTGTCACAGGGTAGCTTGCCTGAAGCCCACATGCTCCAGCTCCCCTACAGATCCTACTTCTATAATTCTTTCTCTAGAAACTCCTGCTGCTATAAGAGTTGCAGTGCCTGAATTCCCCATAGGTGTCTTTTTCCCTGAAGGTAAAATTACACATACAGTATGCCAGTTATAACCACTATATCTCCATATAGTTATTCCTATTCATAAAGAATTAAACCACCTTATAAACTGCTATAATATGTATATAGTATAAAATGTTTGTATACTTAAGTCAAGATCACAATAAATGCCAGAAGTAGATGGCAACCTCTGCTGATTCACCAATCTGTATTTTCAGGAAGAAAAATGCTTCTCCTTAGCCTTAATGCCAAATAACTACGATTTAGCAAAATATAGAATTGTGGTTGTTGTATTGCCTGATCATCACAAACATGGATCAAAAACATCACAAGACAGAGGAGACACTATCACATGGTCATGCATGTGTTTTCTCCAGCTCATTGAAGTAAGACAAGTAAGTAAGCTAGTAACTGCAAATACAATGTGGATGAGGTCTAATGAAAAGTATAGTGACCATGGGAATACATTTGTGTTTAAATCCCTGTATGAACTGCAGAACAAGATATTGAAGATATCTTTAGAAGCTCCAAAAGCTCTAAAAATGGTTTAGCTCTAAAAAAGATTTCCTGAAGTCCTCACACCAAAGTCTTGAAGAGGACCTAAGGACATCTAAAGGAGTCTTGAGTTTTAGGCTATGTTCACATTACAAGCCACATTGACTAATTCAGATTTTTTTTTGGCCACATCCGATTTGCACATCATGACAGTTCACATTCATAATTACAAGTGATTTTGATCTGACTCTGAAGTAGACATGCCTGTCCTCTGAAACAGCCTGCATAAGCAATACGTCACTGCTCGCACCATCTGGGTTAAGTCACGTCATATTCGTGCAACCATTCTTTCATTTCAAACAATGGATGTGATTTTAGAAAAAATATGCTTGGGAGTTTGCTCTGGGGGACGGCAAGCAGTTAGTTGGCCTTTATTCGTTCACGTCCAGATCGAGGAAGGAAGCCACACGCCTTGCTTTAGCTGTTTTCACAGCTACTGCTAGCACTGCTACAGTATGAAATCCCCATACTGCTGGTGCTGACTGATGAGGGTCAGCACCCTACACAGTCGGCATCTGTTCTCATTCAAGTCACATGGCCACGTATTGTCCGTGGCCATGTGGCAATATCCGATCTAGAACCAAATGTGAAAAGTGACCCGGATCCGATCTGAAAAAAATTTGATTTGTGTGTTCAAAAATGCAAAAAAAATGTGACACATTAGGATAAAAAAAATTCGGAATTGAGTCACTTCAGACAAGTAATGTAAACGTAGCTTTAAAAACCTTCTACAGGTCATCTGAGGACTCTTTATAGTCACTGGGATCAATTACAAATATCAGACAAGACAGAAATGGTTGGGAGAAACACTTTTTTTCTCCAAAATAAACAATAAAAGAAATGACCAAATCCAACCCACAAATAATATAATTTCGAGGTTCCTGGCGCTATAATATTCTGTAGGGATCATAAATTGGATATGGACACAGCGAAGTTTTTGTGAAAATTATACTGAATACTGGAATAAAAACCTTAGAGGAACTGTTCATCAAGTGAAAACATCTCCAATGCTTTAAAAACAAACCAACATACCATCTGTAGCAGATCCTTGTTTCAGCTTTCTGGAGCCTGTGGCAAGCCTTTATTTCTTTAGTTATTTCTAAAGGAAGCTCACTAAGATGATTATTTGATTGTTTCAAAGATTTTTTTTATTTTATTTTCCTTCATTTTTCCATGCTGGACTAATTATTGAACAGATGACATGGCCAGTTGGAGAGCGAAGCACGCATTTATTCTCTGCTTCAAGTTCAACACCGATTAAGTTAGGGTGGATTAAATGAAACAGAATTATTGCAAATTGACGTTTCTTATTTACAGCCAAAAACGAAACACCGATAGTTAACCTTTAACAGGTAACTGTTGTCACCATTCAGTTATGTTAAACATTTATCCAAACCTTGGTAAGCAAGGAATTAACAGTAGCTGGACGTTCACAAATTTTACTTGAATACCCTTGCTCTGTTTTTATCTTGTACTTGGCAAGCCTGATCTAAAATCAATATTACTTCATCTGAACACAGCAAATCAATCTGCACACCAGCCAGCACATCTCCCAGCCTGCACATTGCGCTTTTATAACCTCAATCCTAGAAAGGCAAAGAAGGCATAGATTAAATACTTTAATACTGCTAATCCAATGAAGTACAGTACTACTGCATGCCTTCATGACCTCGATCCTGTTCTTTCAGATTCAGTCAAGCCACCAATCTTTCACAGGCTTGGTGCCAGCTGTGCCCTAGTGGCTGGTGCGTAGATCCCAGAACACTTTCCTTTTCCGGCTCCAACACCATGCCCCATCTATCACACTTCCCCTGAGTGTCGCTGATATAATACCCCTCCCAGCACCAGTTCCTTCCTGTTCCTGTCTTGCTCAGTGTTATGGGAAACAATCCAACAAAAGTTCTATGGTACTCCTCTTTGCGTTGTTCCCAGACTGGGCTGTCAAGGGTTGCAGATGATGCCTCCCTGAATGATAGGTGATTCTCGAGACAACAATGACTTGAGTTGTCCTCAGCTACAAACAATGTCATAGGGGACGTCAGAACATGGAGTTGTGTCCCTAAAGAGCAGTATCTAAGATAAGCACAAACATTAACTGGGAAGAGAGCGATCATTCTCAGTCTCTATACTCATGCATCTTGGAATGTAATCCATTCGCTAATTGCTCACCACACTGTAAAGTGATAGACGATGCATTTTTCATATGAACCGTCATAATGTTTTTGACCAGCGAAGCACCTGATTCTTGTTGCTGGTGCAAACAAGCTTTTAAGGTCAAGTTTTTTTTTCTGTCATACTAGTCGCCTGAGTAAGCTCGCCTGAGTCCAACAAGCTCCAGCTCCCCTACAGATCTTACCTCTATGTTCCTTCTCCTAGAAACTCTTGCTGCTATAAGAGTAGCAGTTGCTGAATAATCAGTCGCTTTCCCTATAGATAAAGTAACACATGTAACCAGTCTATCTCCATATCATTATTCCAAACTGTAAAAACGGTATACTGTGTACAAATATCTCTGTATAGAAATAATCCCTAGCTACAAACCCTGCTATGCTGGAAGTCAGAATTTGGTGTACAGTGCCTTGATTGTTAACGAACTGTGTTAAGTCCTATCGTTGATCCATCGGTGAATGTCATTAGTGGCCATATCTCAATGTGTCACAGACAGCATGGCTATGAAAGTAAATGAACGTTAATGCGGCAATTGAGAGAGCTGTTGAATCTGCGTCCATTTTTTCTGCTACACTTATAGTTGGTAAAGGAGTGAACAATTAATAACAGCAATGATCAGTGGATGAGGGCTGCAGCTTAAGCTGTCCTTATATTTGAAGAGGGCCAGGAAAGACAGGCCAACAAAGGCAGGCTGATTTTTATCCTTCACGTCACTGACAAAGCAGTGTGTGTGTGTGTGTGTGTGTGTGTGTACCCATTAATGTATTAACATACTGGGTATCTGCCAAAGTCCTGTAAATAGCATTGGGAAAAGGGCAATGCAGGACCTGATAGCAGACTTGACAGTGGAGGGCATACTAATATCCCTACTGCAAGACAAACGCATACACACACACACACACACACACACATACACACACATACACCCTCCCACTCCACATTCTCTCGTTTCACCTTCCTGCCAAAACAAGAACTCAGCCTAGGAGGACTTGGGAGATAAAGAACGGAGAAATTCAAAAATGATGCATGTTACAAGCTTTTAATTGCCAGATTTGAAAAGCCACTGGTGATACTAGCAAGCAGTCTAATGAAGGAAAGATAATGCATTTGTAATCCCTAATGTCATGAAATGCATTTTTTCCAGCATAGCTAACTAAATACCTTAGCAAAGACCATAACTGACAGACTTGTTTGAAAATATGAAAATAACCAGGAGCTAATTAAAAGAAAATATGTAACTGCTGCTGAAGCTCTGCAAAAAATTATTTTCTTACATAATACTAACATTTCACATTCCGTCACTACATACATACATAGATGTAGCACAGCTGTGGGCAGCTTGTTCATTTTAACTTTCAACTGGCCTACAAGACGCTCATGCTCTCTTATACCCAAACCATAGAGAATCATCAGAAAGCAAAGTTGGCATCATCTTGCTGTATTCCCTTTTTTGCCAAGCAAGGCTTATAATTTAAAGCCATAGATAGATGGCATGTAGGATGTTGGTGGCTTACTGGTTTAGAATTTCGGCTTCTTGGTGGAAGGTTGCAAGTTCAAATCTCAGCACCACCAAGTTGTCCTTGATTAAGAACACTAAGCAACTCAATTACTGCACAGTATGTTCTCATTGAACTGTAAATTGTCATCCAAAAGAATAATTAAATAACTAATCACCAAAAAGGCAGCATGACCCATTGGTGCTCTGGGCAAACATAACTCCAAAGCTAAGGTTTGACACTGATAAAGCTGTAAAAATGACCCGCTCTTGCCTTTTATATTGAGCCATTAGTAGGTGATCCACAACTGTTACACACAGAAACATGAGACTACACCTATTCACATCTTTCAAGTGAAAACTTGCCCAGCTCTCTTCTATCTCTCGTATATATCTCTCTCTCCTTATCTCTCACTACTTCCCCTTCTCTCACTGTCTGTCTCTCCTTCTATCTACTTCTTTTCCTATCTCACTCTGGAGGCAGCAATTCCGACACAGTCATATTTAATCAGCATCTCGGCGGACAACACAGGACTCTGCAGTCCTCTGTCAAGCCTCTCAGTGCCGTCACACTTATAATTGCCTAAGATACCCTAATTCACCAGTTGCTCCCGTTAAATGCAAAGGAAAACAAGCTTGACTGACCTACATTGATGTTGATCTGTGAATTATACATTATGTCACCGTTTGATTATTTATTTCCTGTGACTTAATAGTCAAACGCCTATGTTCCTAATTATGCTGCTTGTGCACAAGCAGACACGCAAGGCTGATGGGAGATGTTGCTGTCATGTATCACATTTCATTCATTTTGATACCAGTGCGGTCATGGTATTAAATCTGCTGAGGCCCTTTTTTACGAGGCCCACACTGTGTCTGTTGCTAAACTACATAAGAACCGTGGTGGAACCAACAATTTCAAGCACAAAGGATCAAAGTTGTACCTTTGTTGTCCCCTAGTAATACATTTGCCAAAACATTGTTTTAGGTGATATACAGTATACGCAGTATCAGTCGAAAATTCATACACACATCTACTCAAACTTTATACATTTTACATTTCACCCCTATTTCCGCATTGGGAATTAGACAACAACATAAATGTGTTACAGCTGTTTTTCCTTTCAATAATTTCAGTTAATTTCCATAGTATATACGAAAAGATTGTGTGGTGAAATTTCTTGTGTATGAAGGAATAAAACTGATTGAAGACTTGAATTTGAATGGTGAAAACATTTTAAAGAAGATCCTATATTTGTGAATGGCTGTCCCGGCTGAGGTGGCCCACTCTTAGCTGAAATCATTCACAAACAACACACAGAAACTCAGCTCTTAGTTTTTGCCCCACCCCCTGTACAGTTTGGACCATTAAAGGAATTCCTGGGAGGCCAGCGTTTCAGAGGTGAAGCATGCAGTATACTCCAGCATACTGAGAAAACTTTCTACCTCAATAGTATCCAAGTTCTAGTGAAACACTGGGTTAAGTGCATTAGTGTAGTATAGTGTATGGGATTATATAGAGAAATAAACGATAAGTTTTTACCCTCATAACTGTGTCCTGTTATTCCGCACAATCAAAGGTCCCGGTTTGATTTGAACACCTCTTGTGTTTTTGCTTGTGTGTGCCCTTTCTTTTGCACTGACCCACTGGATGAAAGTCCATAGGAAAACCTCAACGAGAGAGTTGTTTGTTTTACTGATCAGAAACAGATTCATTTGACTTAATATTACCCCACATGGGGCAAACATGGGCACAAATAATATATGTATTTTATCTGAGTGTGTTTGCATGGCTAATATTTACCTATTGATCAGATTATTAAAGGTTATTCTGATCAGGTCAAAATGCTCTGATTGAGGTGTTTACCTGATGTAAAGATCTAAAGTAATGATGACTGAGCTATTATTCTGACTATAAGTGGAATATTAGGGCCCATGTGAATGCACCTTTTGTTTCTTAGGACTTTTCCTTCTACTACTGCTCACAATATGGGATTCATCACCGAGAATATCAAAGATGCTTGAAATTACAGACTCACAGATTAAGAAAACTGTCAGTTTTTGTCACCAAGTAGTCACGAAGCCCTACAGGAAAATCAGGACTGAAGTCTTTGAATGTGCAGTATTAATATTAAAATAATACTGAAGAGGCATACTGTAGTTATAGCATAAAGGGTGGGGGCTAAGTGGGGTAAATATTAAAAGGCTTGTCAGAGATTTTCACTGCACTTGTGAAGTACAAACTTCACAATATTCCCCAAATATTTCATACTGTTTTATATTTCACTGCATTTCATTAATCAAACATGACAGCTTGTCTCTTAAGGTCATAAGGACATGAAACAGTATAAAGCAAAAAGCACGCACATAGACCACAGTGCTGTGGGATATCATCAGTTTTGTCTAGCCAGAGTCATACATGAAAAGAAAACATCTAGTCATATACACATAACATAGCACAAATGGCACAATCTGGTTTTATTACTCTCTCCTGGGCTTTCAGAGTCAAATGCTAGATAACAAACAGAAGGGGAAAATGTATGACAGGAATGAAGTTGCTCTGTCCCTGAATGCTCCTCTTGCTGTATGAGTCTCTGTGTTTTAAACAGCACATCCAGTACCTTTAACACTGATTCTTGTGTCTGGGATTGCTATGCCTATGCATTCTGGTATGAAGCAGCACTTAGCAGGGTGGGTGATGGGAGTGCCATGCAAGGACATGTCGTTTTCAATTTTTTAACTTGAGAGTTGCAAGGACTTTCATCATGGCTTCGGTTTTTGGGATTGTTTTGCTTGACACTCTAGAAAATGTTTATCTGGATGACAGAGCAATCATTTCTCTCTCTCTCTCTCTCTCTCCCTTTCTCGCTCCTTTCCTCCTATTTTTCTTCACCACACTCTCTCCTATCCATCTGAGGGGCTGTGTCTACTACTATCTTGCCCAGGAATGAATTTTGGAGGCTTATCTCTGCTTTTCCTAGCTGTGGCAGTGAGGATGTGTTAAGGTGCCTGTCTCCTCACAGGAATGATGAGCTATCTAAGCTGATAAGGCTACGGCTGGCTTGAGAATTGTAACAAAGCCAACGGACCGGGTGCAGGTGGGTACATGTACACACCCGTAGGTGAAGGAAGGTTAAAAGCAATTACCCCTCCACAACAAAGCAATTGTTCCTGCCAGCATATGGCAATGGCCCGGCTGGAAAGAAAGGTGCAATTTGTGTGCAATCTCTGATTCCTTTAATGACACAAAAAGTTTGATTATGCCTGATGTGATGTCAATAACTGATACTGACACACTGATGTGGATCATCTTGTGGTTCATCTTGCCTTCTGGCTCCGCCTGATGAATACTGATGCTCTACTTTTTCTTAGAGCTTCTAGGAACTGTGACTCACATTCTTCTGCTGTGTATGGTCATACAAATATACCCTAGGGAGAGATGTGTATCTAAGAACTGTTGCTTATCCCCAGACTTTAATTCATACTATAAACTCATCCTGAACATTTTTCTTCATACTTCATTACTGTTTGGTTCTACAGTGTCAAATCGTGGAAGAGTTATAACTTATTACCACTTATTCACTATCACCTAGAAGAGAATGGAGTTCCCTTGAGTTTAGTTCCTTTCAAGGTTCCTTCCTTATATGTCATCTCAAGGAGTTCTAGATTGCTCATTTGTGGATATAAATCTACATCCTGATTCATGTTAAGCTGCTCTGTGACAATGTCCATCATTGAAAGTGCTAAATACAAATAAAAACATTTTTGGATTGAATTTATATTTTATCCACTTACAACCAAATTTTAATAAGTGTGAATGTATATGATGAAAAACCTCCCCCACTTCCTCACCAACACAACCCGTTCCTTTGGTTGGGTAGTAATTGCCCCGAGCTGGCAGCACCAAGCAGTCTTTGGCACATCTTTCTCTTGCCCTCCGACAAGTGGACTAGACAAGCACTGCACCTCCTCTTGGTAACCATGGCAACATTCACAAGTGGGCAACGTGGACCCCAAATCCCCTACCTATGGCTGTGCCCTCTTCCTTTCTCAGGCTACACACACATACCGTCAGGCCACACACACTGTCTGTCAAGTGCAGATGCCCATCTGGATCTTCTGACACCACGCTGCCCCACTACACACACACACACACACGCGCACACACACACACACACTCTCATACCCGATCTCTCCCCACCCACCCGGGACCTCTCACTCTTTATTCTTTTGTTGCTCACTTACTGTCGACTTCCATAGGCAGACAATAACGCACAGCACACAGCTACACCATGAACTAATTAATTATAGACGCTGTCAGAGTTGGTGTTAAATTTACTCATACTATAAGAGAAAGTGGCATGCTGAGAGAAGGCAAAGGCTTTCAGATATCACAAAAGTGCACCGCTTTATAAATGAAAAGTATGAGCTCCTTTTGTTTATTGCAGTGTGTATGTTATGCCGTCTTGGGTGAGTTTGTAGACCGGACAGCTTTAGTGCTTTGTGCAAGAGACAAAGAAACTAAAAGACTACTCTTTACTGGGTTTGAGTTAACCTTTTACAGATTTTACAGATTTTTACAGACTTACAATTCTAGTAGGAGTCAGAAGCCTTATAACCAAGATGGACTTATGGAGAAGGGCAAGTAATGTTTAAGAGACTGATCATGACATTATCTTATTAAAAGAAGTTATTATACATCCAGAAGTGGTAAGAAAAGATTAAGAACAGAAGGAAAAATAATTACTTTTTTGTGTTTTTTTTTTATTTGTCATTCTTTTGTTGCAGATCAAGTCAGTGAAAGAATTATATATGGTCACTTATGTGGTAATCAGGTTTAGGGTAATTATTTTTCCAAAAAGTGCATATATAAAAAAAAATCATAGATAAAGGCACATTAATTTAAACATAAAAATGTGAAAAATATATTTAAAATAAAATACAAATCAAACACAAGGTGACCAAATGTGGTTCGTTGCACAATTATGAAATATATGGTAACTTTAATGACCTTAATTTGCACCAAAAAAAATGACATTTAATTAATTAATTAATTGAATAAAACACCTGTCCAAGTATTTCGATGAGTGCCCTGTAAAGGGTTAAAGTAAAGAACGACAGAAAAGCCTATATGTTCACACATTTAAGTACACCAAAGTAAAATTAATTTCTTCACATATCCTAGCTTAACTAAGGTCAGCGCTGATCCAGCACCCCAGGAGCAGAGAGGGTCGAGGACCGCATGCTTAAGGGCTCAACCGTGACAGCTTGGCAGTACCGAGGCTTAAAATCATGACAATCTGATCAGCAGCCCAGAGCCTTAATCGCTGAGCCACCACCACTCCAAGGAGGAGAGAACAGACACAAAATGTGTGCAAAGAAGAAAGAAAGATGGCAGAGGAGAAAGTCAGAGAAAGAAAAACAGAAAAGAAAACAGAAGCACACGACTATAGTAAGTGAACATGAATGGGTGAAGAACCTGTTGTTTAAAAGGGGCTGATGTATTGAATGTGGCAGCCAGACTGAGGCGCTGAAGAATGGACCATGGTGAGTGAATCCGTCCCGTGGAAATGTGTCATGAAGGCAATTCCATTAACATCTTAATAAAGGCCGCGAGGGCCCAAGAGAGCTTTGAGGCAGCAGCTACTGCTTTAAACGAGTGTCTATAGCTGCAAAAGAAACAGAGGGCTGCACAGTTGCTCTGGCACAGGCTCAACTTAGGAGCATTGTGGCGACACTGTTTTTGTTTTCGTAGGACCGTTAGTCTTCCCCAAGGACTGGCCTTAGTGTGTGCATGCTCCATCATGGTCCACTAACTCTCTCCTTCTCAGTGTTTTTTTTTTTTTTTTTTTCATTTACCATCTTCTTCTCCATCTGCCAAAGTGAAGATCGAAACAAAAGGCTTTGTTTTGGCAAGTTTGGCAGCTGCAGGGCAGAAACATCAAGACATGAACTGGACATTTCTCAATGGCAATGAGAGTACACTAACCATTTTCCTGCCATTCATTTTTTTTACTCTGTCTATCTGCCTATCTGTCTTCTCTTGCTCTAAGAGACAAGAGTCAAGAGACAAGCCCTGACAAAAACACATATCTATGCCCTCCAGCATTTCTCAGCACTATGCTCCTGGCTGGGAATGCAACAGATTACTACATATTTAAATTAATAATAAATTCATTATTCTTTAAATTAACTATTTGAAAGGTTATTCTCATTCCAATAAGAATATAAGATATGACAAAGTTTATTTCAAATGATTCATTTGTATCTTTCTCTCTGTCATGTTGGTGAAACTGATGCCTCTTCCAGATTAGCAGTTTTGTAAGTTCTTGCAATGCTATGAATTAGGGCTATTCATTTTCTCACGTTTTATTCATCACCAATAATATTCTATAACAACAGTAAACAACAATAAAATCGTATGTTTTAGAAAAACATGGGCTTACTCCTGCTATAAGAGCACTAACAACGGCAACGTTTTTTTAGTCTTTACACTATGTGATTAACTTTGTGGTTTGGAGCTGAGTCACTGAAAGATTTTATTTTAGTTTTTCCCTTTTTATGCCGTAATTTTTACCTTGATGGTATCTAAGCATGAATGAAACGCTGGGATAAGTGAATTAGTGTAGCAGGGGATTATGTACTGCAGAGTAGTGATGGGAGGTTTGGATCATTTTAGTGACTCGGTTCTTTGAACCTCATTCATAAAAATGAACGAGTCATTTAGTTCATTTCGTTCTTTTGATCAGAAATAATTTAAAATGTTACATTTTTAATGAACAGACCCCCAACACGTCTACATACACAAATGTGCAGATCACCTCTCATATCTTCTGGTCCGAATCGTTCGTTCTTCTGTCACGCCATGCAGTGCATTACACAGGAAACAGAATTGAGTGGTTCTTCTCCTAGTCCGAGCTTCAAAAGGACGAACTGCATACTGCATACTGCAACTGCATAGCTCCTATGGGAGTCACATGATAAAAGAACGAATGACTCGGACTAAAAGACTCAAGAGGTCAGCTCCTCATTTCTGTTTCCTGTACATAACCTATGGTGGTTTTGCGATGCTTTGCGCGCCCAGTAGTAAATGAACGAATCACTCTCTGAGACTACTCGTTCTTCTTAGTTACGTTAAAGAACATCCTTGAGATGAACACAAGTGAATTAAACCGTACTAAATCAGGGGTCAATGCATCAATGTTTTGGCCGTCAGTTTTTCATGCTCATTTTACTTTGTTTAGTTCGTCTACGTCGCCTTGTTGTTAAATAGGTTGGCCTGTTCCTTTTGACATGTTTAATTATAGTTCTTTATATTTAGGATTATTGTCTAGGATAACAGCCTAACAGATACATACACACACTGCGCATCCTAGCAGGTGAGTTTTTTTAAAGCAAGCTTGTATTTCAGTATTGAGTGTAGAGTACATGTGCATTGATTTTTGCTTTCAGCATTACGTTCGCATTTGACATTTTCTCGCCCTGTTTCAATCAGCCTGAAAATGATGTTAGGTTAATGTGTAAGATAATGAAGGTTGGAAAAGATGAATTAGACTTTTAATTACACGAAACCAATTATACATTCATATATTTAAGCACTTAATTTCCTTGTATGCATCATGGCATCTGTATGGATGTTGACCAGATACAGCTGACCTCAATTTTAGATCAAGATGGGAAAAGAAAATATCTAAATGACTTTAAAGGGAGGTCATTATTGTGGCATTACTGCATTACTGAGTTACCCACAAAGACCACTCAACTGGTGTGGTTTTCAATAGGATTTTTATGATGATATCTCGGGCACTGCTAGGAATAAATAATCCTCACTAATTTATTCTCTATACCGTTTCTCCTGTACAGGGTACAGCTTGGGGTCTATCTCAGGTGGGTTACATCCTGGACCAGGGTGCCAATCCATTACAGAGCACAATCACACACTCTCTCCCCCTCACACACTATGGGAATTTGGAAATGCCAATTAACCAATCTTCATGTTTTTGGACTGTGGGCGGAAAATGGAGCGACTGGAGGGAACCCACCAAGCACGGGGAAAACATGCCAACTCGACACTCGAACCCTTGAACCTGGAGGTGCCAGTGATAACAACTACACCACTGTGCTGCAGGAATAAATAATACAGGTTTTTTTTTTTTTTACAATACCATAATAATAATAATAATAATAATAATAATAAATGTTGTCATATATTTGGTGTGAGAATTTTAGAGGAAGCAAATTCACCATAAAAGCCTTTTTCATTTTTTATTTTTTATTTAACTAATCCTTACTTCCTAATTTCCCATCTTTAATTCTGAATCATTATCATGGGAGCAATGCACATCAATGATTGATTATCACATGTGGGGTGACTGCAAAATGGCAAAATATGTCAAAATCCATACATTTCTGTGCGCCAATCACCAATTCATTCGTTTATTCGTTTATTCATTCATTCATTTTTTAGTAACCATTTCATTCTGGTCAGATCGGTAATGGATCCAGCACCTATTCAGGGGTAGTTTAGTGTAGCTTTCTACAGTAGCTACCGTAGTAACAGTGTGTGTGTGTGTTTTAGAGGTGGGAGAAAACCAGAGAACACAGTGGAAACCCACTCAAGCACAGAAAGAAGATGTACAATTCTGTTCAGGATTGAACTGTGGTGACCCCTGTGACCCACCTGCTCCCAATTATTAACTCCAATGCTACAAACCTAATTAAAGTGAAAGTAAGCACTGGTCACCATTGAAACTGCTGGTAGTGTTAAAGACAAATTATCCCACCACAATGTCCACGACCTTTTCTGTAGATAAAACCAAACACTGGTGGAAAAAAGGGCAGCTAAAGGTGACCGAATAAGAGTCAGTCCTGTTATCAACACAACACTGTTCTGTGCACGAACAAATATGTAGCTATATTTTACACACACACACACACACACACGCACACACACACACACACCCATGAGTCATGTTCTCTGTTCTAGAGAGTGTAGCAGCTAAGGGTCAGCATGATAAAGATCTCTGTTGTGACAGCTGGACTAGTGAGAATTCAGATAAACAGCATGGCCATGAAGCGATGAAGGAGGCATGACCAGACACATTAAAAACTAGACACTATGTTCACACACTCAACAAACCCCTCGGTCACGAGTGTGAAAATGCGTGCAAGTGCGTGTTTGTGGCCATGATTTTATATCCTGATTACGATCGAATATAGATATCTGCAATATCTGACTGTCATGTGTGAGGTTAATGTTTTGACTGTACAATCCAATATCTTATACCCATAGGTTTTTTTTTTATTACTTTTTTAAAAACCTGCAGTGTTTATTTATAAAACCCGAAAGAGGGACGATTGGTGTTAGGTGCAGGTATAACATGAGTTCTTGGCATAGCGGTAATTAGGTGCAGCAATAATTATGTCACTGGAAGGACCACACAAGAATAATAAGACTGTGTGTGTGTATGTGTGTGTGTGTGCGCATGTGTGTATGTGTAAGGTCAAGTTTTGTGCAGGGCGGGAAGCTTGGCGCGGAAAACACAGTCCCCCTGAACACATTTTTGTACTGTTCACTCATTAAGAAATAGGTCAAGGATTTCGGCTGCATGCACAGCGCCTTGTCAGTATCTCTCAGGCTAAACAGGGGCAAGCCCACTGGGAGGATATGAAAGACATAGAGAGAGAGAGAGAGAGAGAGAGTGAGGACCAAACTCACTGGTGACACATCGTGCAAGTAAACCACATAGTGCCACCTCCAAGACAGATTAACCTCTGAAGCACCATTCTCAAAATACATACAGCATCTCCAGTTACTGGGAGTTTGCAATGCAATCTCACAACTGTGCAGATTTGGAGGCATAGTAAGGACTTGCTCTCTCTGGCTGCATTTTCTGCTTCACGGATTTCGCCTCGTTGGTTTAAATCCATAGGAGGCGCTACTGAGTTGCTCTGGTATGCCAGATGGTGTCCGTCAGATCGAACAAGACGTCTCAGGAATGAGGTAGCTGATGAGTCCTGACAGACTGTGAGTGATCAGACAGCATGCAGTTGCAACTTTAAAATAAGTACATTCATTTTTAATTATAACTCACATTTTAAAAATTCACCTATTGTATTAATAAAGTTTTACATCGATTCAGACAATAATGCATGCAAAAATCAAACAGATACATTCAACCATCACCAAAGTGCATCTTCATCTACATCATTAATGTTTTTATGTTCCACAAGGCCTACAAATAGCTCCACCTTGCCTTTAAACCTGGTGCCTTAGTTTGGTGCACTATAAAAGGCTGAGAAACGTAAACCCTCCTACAAATACAGTAGAGGCAAACTGGGAGCTTTGGAAGTTCAGTGCTACAGAGAGCCAGACAAGCCCCTTTTAAGCACATAATACCCCCCCAGTTAACCTCCAGGAAACATTTAACGAGTCAGATTGACATACGCAAATCAATACCATGCGTCCGGGCATTAGAGGCTGAAAGGCTTATTTGACAATTTCAATGAACGTTAAAATCCAACCAAAGAAGCGCATGCTGCGAATGGAGCTTTTATTTTTTCTGAGTGTGGATCGAGTTTGAGTGAAGTGATGCGCTAGCCAGGGAGAGCAATGGCTATAAGTCATGACCCCACGGCTTTATGTAGTTAACCTTATTGATCAAAGAGTGTGATGTCGAGGTGCTCTACACTCCTTTTACATCTCCCATGACTTCATTGAAGAAAATGAGCCACAGATCAGAGTGTGCTTTAACCCAACCATGACGTCGTCCCACAAATGCGGTGAATGCGTATGATTAAAGCAATGACAATGTTTGCCGCCCTTGCTCACTTTCACCAGACAACAGCAAGGAGCCAACAACGGAGTCCAATTCAGTGGTAAGAAAAGATGAAAAAAGGAAAACCGCAATTTTTGTTTTACCCAAGCAACTGCACACATGATAGACATAGCCGCACGCAGCTGCATGTTTAGATTATTTGTGCAAGTTCTTGTAATCCGTTTACTCCAAGCCATCATTTAGAAGCCTCTCTAGCATTCCTTCCATAAAATCGAACAATAACACTATTATAACTTTAGCCTAAGCCATAAATTATTGTCTGAATTTGTATGTACTACCTTTTGCAAGCACAGAATAAGTGACAGCAATGACCACACCTCCTGCCTAATGGATACTGCAGGATGATGGCGAAGAGGTCACTTGGAGGGATTTTTTTTTCTCCCTCTGACGATCTATATTAATAATATCTCTTAGGATGTAAGGGCACTTTAATATAAGTCTTCTTTAAAAAGTTTCTTAACCATTCACTGTGAAAGTTCCTAGGAGAGCCATCCTCTAAAGCACCCTGGCTCTTTCACAGACATAAATCTTTAAAATAGGTTTCATAACATTCCACTCATAATTCTCAGAACTGTCACGCTTTCAAATGCAATACAATGGACGTAGAAACAGAAGTCAGTCATGTTCTTCCCATTTTATGTGCCATCATACTGTATGTTTTTCACTAGTGAATGAGTAATATGTGATCTCGAGAACTATAAACATCATGAAAAAATTATCATGGGAAAATAAATGCAAAATCACAAAAATAAACAAAACATTGGGAAAAACTATAAAATAAAAATACATGCACTATATAACATGTGAAAATAGAATGAACCATGACGTGATGTAAGGAAGTGTGCATAAATTTCACATGCGATTAATCATAATTACTTCTGTTTCATTCATATGACTTTTCTGTAAGAGCCTTTTATAAAAATTAAAATAAAGGTAATAACCCCACATAATGTTAAACCTACTCTCAGTGGCAAAACAAGTAGTGATCTTAGCTTACAATAATTGCTGTTTAAATTATATTTCTCTTCATTGTGTGTGTGAACACAAATAGGTTGAAAGAGAACAGACTAAAGCCGACATGCAGCACAGCTTAAGATAGAAATTAAAAGGATGATCACACTTCGGCTTAACTTCACTCGCTTGCTGCTGATAAAGCGAGTCTTCTTGGTTTGTCGCTCAAAGCAAATGCAAGTTATTCTAATGCAAATTTAGGGATGTTTTCGTCTTAGAAGAATAACTCTTCCTCGCAGCTCATGTCTGGACAGTGTGTGGTTAAGTGTGCTGGATGAAATAAAGTGCTGATTTGTTTATAGCCAACATCTGCTGGTCCACTGCAACCACATAAGAGCAAATGAGTGTTTAGAATAAACCTTCTCTCAAACTCAGACCGGCATTAAACTGTGAAAGAGTTCAGTAAGTCATGTTGGACGTGTATTATTGAGATGACAGGATCATCATAATACCTTTTGTAATATGAATTTGAATAATTTAGATGAAGCTACATAGTTATATTATTGACCAAAAGATCTATGACATTTTTTTTTACAAACTATTTATTTAAATAATCTTATCTTATTAAGTAGAAATATGTAATGAGACAAAATGCTTACCAATCAAAAACCAGGAAATAGGTAATAAATGTTACTTATTATATAATAATAAGTAATAAATAAAACATTTC
>JAOVVA010000019.1:21790200-21802233 GCA_028565275.1 Leiocassis micropogon
CTCTCTCTCTCTCTCTCTCTCTCTCTCTCACACACACACACACACACACACACGCACACACACACACACACACACACACACACACGTACACACACACAAATGTGGAACATATCTGTGTAATTTGTATATTGTTAAATAGCCTCTAATTGTGCTGCTGTCAGGTCACTCTGGTGGTCCAGCTCTATATTTCAGCTGACCAAATAGGAGATTGAATTTCATTAATTAAATTAGATTCCATTTACATTTGTGTGAAATAAACAAATAAAAAAGTAAAAAGAACGCATATCCTACTCAAAAGTCTTTCTTGATTCTACAAAGGTTTCGTATATATGGTAGGTCCTCAGTTTTAGCTTACACACCAACATAAATGAATACTTTCTAAAATGCCAGCCCTTTTTAATATTTACTCTTTCATACTTATTTGAGGCCATGAGACAAAAACTGGCTCGAACAAATAAATGACTTTATAAATCAGAGACACCGAAAGTGAGAATGTTGGGATCGGTATAAATAATTCCCTGTAGGTAAGCGCTTCTGTGTGGTCCTTTCCATAGTTTGGTTTGCTAACAGCCTTAAGACTCTTGGCTGTTCATAGGATTAGACCACCTGTGTTTTCAGATGTCAGAGTATTTCGGAATATTCGTCACGTTAAATTACTTTCTCCAGTCATGTCCGTTTGTAACTTTGCTTTCATGTTCTATTCCTGCAACATTAACAATTACTGAAAACAAAAGAAAGAAAGCAATTTAACTGTGTGCTTTTTATGGTGTAGTTTAGATAATTTTTATAGCATTAAAAATTATAGGAGATTTGTGACCATTTCATTTTATTTAAAAGCGATGTAGATCAAAAACAATGTTTATAAAAACACACACTCATTCTCTCATTCTCTATAACAGAAGTACTGAGGAAGGTTCAGTCAATAATATTTTCTTTGCGCCAAGGTCTGCATTTCATGTTTGTGTTAAGATTCAGATTTCTATATACTGTATGCAGTCTTTGTAAGTCTCTAAAAAATAAGCAATTTCAGTTGCATTTCAATAACTTTTATTGTCAATTTTCTTTAACTACATTAAATATGTGGACAATTTGAACTTTGATGGCTTTGTATATTTCCTTGTATCTGTATGGAATAACAACAATCTTTAATCAATCTGGTTGCTCTGTCACACTTCTCAGTTTGGCTATTTTACATGCCCTCACCACCTCTCAAACATACTGCTGCGGATATGTTTGCTCTAATGACTGGCATTTTATCTCATAATGGCACTTCACATTACTGCTTTTTATTAGCCCCAAGGTTTCAGAACATGAGACAAAGTGGTTTTAAACTTCTGTTCTGGATAAACATATATCGATCTGTCCATTTATCTTTGAAGGTTCAGTTTTCATAGTCTCCTTTTCCTAGAGTAAATCAGTAAGTGCTTTCCTAGAGTAAGTGCTGTGTTACGCTTTCATTTATATATCATGAGGGAAAAAGTGCTAGATTACTAGTACATTAATTATTCTCATTTATCAGACAGCATCAGGGTCCAGATTGAACTGTCACCTTGTCTGGATCTGGTTTGTGGTCTGCCATTTAGTGATGCCTGCTCTATAGCACTTAAGGTATAGGGTTGTGGTATATCCCGAGGACTCGAGACACTAGGTGAGGTACAACCTGGATGGAGTGCCAATCCATCACAGGGCACAAGCAAGAGATACCTCTACATGATATGGACCTGTATGGATATGCATAACCATTAAAATATTACACATGAAGCAACCTTTTTAGCCATTTTATAATTAGCTGCACATTTATTAGGAGTCCCTGAGACACTAGTAATTATAATCCATAGTTAACAAACTTTAGTGGAGATATGCAAACAAGTAACAAGAGCACCAGTATTTCAGTTCAGCATGCCCAGTAGTGCATCTTTACTCCTCTGACTATAGAAATCAACTGTTTGTTTGATAGAACACTCATACTTGAGATCATGTGTCTGTATTCTGATCCTTGATAGAAAGGTCTAAGACAATAAATAATAATAAAAATAAATAAATAAATCACCTACTCTGTGCTTCATTGTTCTTTTTACTGAAGAATTCATTGTTTTTCATTGTTCTCCATTGCAACTTCATTGTTCTTTTTACTCCTCAAAACTGTATTGTCCACAGTGGATCTTAAGATTTTTTTTTATTTTTTTTTTTTAATATTGAGATTGTTTAAGCAGGTTAGAGTTCTGTATGTCAAAAGCAAAAGTTTGTACTGTTTCTTAAATCTAACTGTTAATGTGTTCAAACTTCCGGTTTCTTGGCATAATGATGCATGTCTAGTGTGAACTATTCTTCTGTATATCTGTCTAATTTTCTCTCTGCCTCCTTTTATTGCTCTCCCACCCTCTGATAATGTGATTGCATTCCGGGCTGTGGAGTAATGGGGTTCATGCACATGTTCACAAAAACACAGAATAGTGGCTCTGAAGCCACAGGGAGGGTTCCTTGGCCCAAAGGGCACACCAAGGAGAAGTGTGCTGCTTGGCAGAGCTAATAAGAGTGGAGCTAGTTCCAGGTCCTCTGAAAGGCTCATTTAACCCCAGTTCTTCCTCTGGAGAATGGCAATTTGATTTGCTCAATTGGTAGCGTGCTAGAGGAGGTTTTTAATGAAATTTGCAGGCAAGCATTAGAGAATATGAAGGGGTGGGTGTGGGAGTGGGGTGACAGAGACAGGGGTCAGAAACTGTTATTTTCAGGCAGAACTTCAAAAAGAATGCTGGTGTGTCAGCTACCCCTGTCAGTTTGGCTAAAAGATGGGAGTGATGGGGTGGTGGTGGTGAAGTGTGTATGTTTGTGTATTTGGTCATTGGCTTTATTTCAGTGTGCTGTATCATTTTCAATTCTGAAATACAGAAAATACAGAATCAAGTCTTTAATTATATCAGTAGGAAAGTCTTTTAATTATACCAGTAAGAACTTTTCTTCAGCATCAACTTTAAAACCTGATAGATTTAAAGACATGGATGAGACTCACAGACATGGACTACAACATGTGACTTTATGGAATGGAGGGAAGAAGAGAAAGAAGGAAAGTTCATACATAAATACCCATCAGAATCCACACTGATCAGCTATTATCTGGCATGAGATCATTTGAGGCATTGAAAGGCATCACATCCCATTGGGGATTTGTGATGGCAACTTCAATATTTTTGCTTTGTTGTCTTTAAGCTGTTTTGTAACAACTTTGAAAGTAGCTGAGGATCACTGCCCTGCTAGAAGTTGTTTCAGAACTAGAACTTTTTGGCTAATTTCTCAAGGTTAATTCTTTATGACAATCCTTCTTCCTCATGAGGCCAGTATTTTCTATTTTCTGAAATGAACTAGTCATATTTCCAGCAAAGACTCCCTACAACATGATGGCACTGGCTCGAGAGGTAGGTCCTAAAATAAAGATTGTTTTCCTTGATATGAACAAAATAAATGCCATAATTGACATGCCGAAAGATGTGTGTGGTAATATGCAATACTGTATGTATGAATAATATGAGCTGTAAAGGTCTGAGAGAAAATATATTTAACGTAAGAATATGCACATTTACATAGTGCCAGACCAGTGCCTAGAATAGATCTTTCCAGTGCTGGTAACAGGCCCCCCCAAATTTTGCTTAGTAAAGCTTGAATCGTGTCTGGCAGAACATGTTTGCTTTTACTCAAGTACAAGGGGGGTCTACTTGACCTTCATCAAAAACAAGGTCATGTTTCTAGCCACAGCTGGTTGGAGGTGTAAAGCAGTTTCAAGTGGCTAAATGCCAAAAGCCAAAATCAAGCATTAACTGATTGCCTACTTTTACACTGCTACCACACACTGCATATTTCATACAGAAAGCGCTTAACTTGTCCAGGAGTGACATGTTTCAGATACAAGGATAGACTGTGAACTTCAGCATATAGCAGCTAAATAATATACCAAAACTAAAATAGACGGTCTTCCCTTCTTTCATCTGGCTGGAGTGCTCAAAGATCATTCAGATCATTGGACTGTGAAGAGAACTGGGCTTCAAAGGCATAGCTACATCCTGAAACCATATAATCAGCATCTCTAAGCAGTTCACTTAGCATAAAGCAAGGCAAAGTGTACATAACAGCATGTGAATCCAGCAGGCCTATGCATCTCTCTCTCTCTCTCTCTCTCTCTTTCTTTCTCTTTCATTCCCCTATTATTGAGGATAAGTATGTAACCCTTTATCTAGAATGAATTACAGCAGGCAGGAAGGCTGGCATAAGAACATAAAAAGTAGACATTACCATGTTGTCCTGATTATTGAGTCAAGAACATGGTTATCAATGTAAAGGGTGGCAGACACATAGTAGCACACTATTTTTGCACATAAAAAATAGTGTGCTATAGTTTGTGTTAGGCATTCCACGAGTGGTAAAAATTGGTGGTAACAGCACTGTATAGGTATCATTCTGTATCACAGGTGTGTTAACAAGCATTAATTACACGGTAGGTTGGTACGGTCCGCAGAACTCAGGAGAGAGCAGCGGCCTGCTGAAACTTTTCAAAACCAGTCATGGAAACACTTTCAGCAAGAAACATATCTGATAATGTTATGTCATCCCAAACAACACTTTTTCTACTTGATAGAGAGATAAAAGTATCCAATTGCCTCGCTGTTGGTTTATTTACAGGTACAAAGCTACTGTAAATCATTTATAACACAAGGCTGAATCCCAAATTCCACTCTCACCCTTAATCAAGGGCACTATGTGTTTTGTGGAATGAGTGATTTTACAACCTAGCACACTAACTTCACATTTACACACTTTGGAGTTTAACCCCGGAATATAAAAGTTGAAGTGGAATTAATGTAAATATAAAGAGATAACAAGGAGATTTACCGGATTGTCCACTACCTTCATGGCTTATTCTTCTCATCTCCATAGTCTACTACATAGTCTACGAATAGTACCGAAGAATAGTAAGAATGTAAAACTGCTATTACCTCTGTTAATCAGACTAACTGTTGGCCGCCAGGTTCCCCAGTCACAGTTAGTTAGTTCCGTCAGTCACAGAAGAATAAGTGTTGGCAGAGAAAATTATAAGTTGATAAAAAAAAAGTGTTTTTGGATTTGTTGTATAAAAGCAATATCACACAATATAACAACAATAGAACCATATTACTTTGTAAATGGTACTCTCCACTAGTTTTTGGAATAGTTTTTGCATTGGATATTACATACTGACAGACAACAAAACTATGTGTTTACAATATTCTCAGGTTTTGCAAGCTGATAATATTGTATTCATATATACAGTATATAGTATTATATAAGTAAGTAATATTCTTATTGCATTTTATTATATTACTTATTGTAATTAATGCAATAACTAATAGTATCAGTGAATTAATTTGCATAATATTTCACATAATCTTTCAGCTAAATCAAACAAATACTCAAATATGGAAGATATAGTCATTTACATTATGAAAATATATATCATTTAATCAGCATTATGGATGTGACATTAAATGGACAAACTTTTATGAGAGAGTATCGTTTTTCTACAAACTCAACTCATTCAAGCATTACACTTGAACCATTAAAGAAACTTGAATGAAATCAAAAAAGTGTAAATTTGAAAATATTTTGCCATTTTTGGAATAAATAATTTAGGAACAACTGGCATTATAAATGTGACATGTCTGAATCTTTATGTACAAACTACATGCTTAAATAGTATAATTTAACATTGAACATTGTTTTCTGTCCCTTTCCTCTTTCTCTTTATCTTTGTAGTTTTCATAATTTTGTGTCTATTTGTGCTTTTGATGGTATTAAAACTGTCTTGTTTAATTCACAAGTAATTATTATTATTACTTTTTTTAGTATAGGCAGATGTAGTATTTTTAGTGTATCATTATGGTTCGAAAAAGAACCATGTATTATGCCTACATTTTTGCATGGTAATGTTGACCTTTGCATAAAATGTTGATTTCAAGGACAATTGATCTTAAGCTTCTCCAGTGTGAATAGATTCAATTTATTAAATCGATCATTATTAAATAATTGAACCTATATTTCAGCATATGTCAGTTTATTGAATTGTGCCAATAGCTGCTATATTCTATGATGCTTTGTGGCTATTGATTCTATCAGAGATGTATAATATTGAGAAGTACATTGGAAATATGATATTAGGCTACAGTTCGGAAGATTGGATAGGGTAGGTTATTATTGTTGTAGGTAAACTATGAATATAAAGAAAGAAAATAGGTCTGGATTTGGAGCTTATGGGGGGTTCAATGAGGATGTAGAATTTGGGAGAATAGTACTCTGTGTTTTGCTGTGTTCCTTGGCTTTGTTTGGCATGAATTAAAACTGTATTTGGCCATATTCCCGCATTTCTTACACACACACACACACACACACACACACACACACACACACACACACACACACACACACACACACACACACACACAATTATGAAATTCTCTGTTTATATAAACAGAGATCAAACATGAAAGTTTGAGCTAAAATTATTTTCTATTTAATTGTTAAATCACAAACAACACTGGTATCTAACATTAAATATTCAGTTAAAAATACTTTTACTTTTCTTATCTTGACTCGATTATGAATGAAAGATATGGGTAAGCTCCATGAATTTTTTAGATGCTATGCAATTGGTGTAACTAACCCTACTCTTCTAAGTTCTGCAAAATTCTGACTTGAATACAACATTTATGACTGGTATGACATTCATTCATTCATTCATTTATTCATTCATACACCCCTTTGTTCTAGCCTCTGTCAACATGCATACACATTTCTTGCAATCTGCTGTTTCCCTCTTATGTTCCTCAATTACATGGCTGTTCAGACCAAACGCATTTTGTTAGATCCCTTCCTGGCGCAGCTGTCATTCCTGAAGGAAATATTAATTAAAAATATAACCTTTGGGAAGGCAGTAATAATTGTCTCTGGTATTATGAAACATAGTTATTATTTGAGTGTCTTACTTGTTCTTATTTAGCTGATTAAGTGTTTGCTTCTAATCACACTTACCTGAACTGAAAATAAATGCACACACACACACACACACACACACACACACACACACACACACACACACACACACACACACACACACACACACACCACCAAATCACTAGGGCTGAAACCTCAAATGCTTGTCAGTCAGTGCTGATGACAGCCCATCTTTACCCTGTAATGAAGCGAGGATGAGAATAATAAGCTTTCTGCTGAAAGAGGGTGGGCAGAGACAGACATGGAAAGGGACAGAAAAAGACAGAGACACAGCCATAGTGAGAACCTACCTATCAATCTATCCATCTATCTACCTATCTATCCATCTATCTACCTATCTACCTATCTATCTATCTATCTAGCTATCTATCTAGAACATCTAAAAATATATTATTGAAAAGTATTTTTTACTAATTTAATTTAAAAAGTATAGCTCTCTTGTATTCTACATTTTCAAGCCTTTTTTGTTTTAATAAAAATTGAATGCCTTATAGCTCATGAATCTTAAAAAGATCACAAAAAATGGATTTACAATACAGAAATATCCAACTTCTGGAAATTATGTTTATTCATGCACTCAATATTTGATCGGGGCTCCTTTAGTACAAATTACTGCATAAATGCGGCATGGCATGATCAGCCTGAGACATCGCTGAGTCATTATTGAAGACCAGGTTGCTTTGGTAGCAGCTCTGGTCTATCTGGATGGTTGTCTTAACAATACCCCATTGATTTTCAGTGAGGTTTAGGGTGGGAAAGTTGGCTGGCCTTTCAAGCACAGTACTATCATGATCAGTTTGTGGACACTGAGCAATGGCCCATTTTATTTTCTTCTAAGCCCAAGTAAGATACTTCTGATGTTGTCTCTATTTCAGGAGTGGCTTGATACTAGGAGTGGCTTGATTTCGTGAAAACATTAGTCTGTGGTGACTCTTAAAGCACTGACTCCAGCCTCGCTCAGTTCCTAGTGAATCTATCCCAAGTTGAATCAGGCTTGCTTGTCAATCTTCTTAAGGCTTTCCTACAATACTTTTCCTTTCCAGTCAATTTTCCATAAATATGTTTCAATACAGCACTCTGCAAACAGCCAGCCCTTTCAGTGATGACCTTTTGTGGCTTACAATATTTGTGAACAACTGTCAAGTCTTCAACATGTAGTGAACTACACTGAGAGGAAAATACACAGTATTTATACTGTATAAATAGAAATTTACTCATAATAAAATATTTTAATATTTTTAGATACTTGGATTTTCTATTTCATGAGTTGTAACTCATAATCATTAAAATATATATATATAAAAAAGCTTAAAATAGATTTAAGGTCAGGAGTTTGCAAAAAAGGGCAACGAGAAGCAGGAAAAAGTGACTACTGAATATACAGGACAAGAAAGGTGTTTTGAACAGCTGTACAAAGTGAAGTGATTGTGTATGATGTTTTAGTCCTTACACTAAACCCATCCAGCAATGTCTAATTGTAGACTGTTCAGCATCCAGGGACCTCCCTCAGTTCTGCCGTGAGTGCCTCTATCTGGCCAAATAATGACAGCACATTAGCAGAAAAAAGCTCTAGTGCCAACATCTCATTCAGAATAACTATACGCACAGATGTACGGGTATTAGGTTCACCTAGTTTACAACCCACTATTCAGCTTCCTGTATTGGACAAACACTGGGTACCATTTATTTTTAAATTCCTCCCCATGGGCAGCAAGCTGTGTCAGTAAAACATGCCAGAAATTGCATGTGTTGGATCACATACTTCTCATCCTTAAATAGCCCTTTGTTCCTTATCAAGAAGCTCATTACAGATCACGTGCCATCTTTTGCCTCTACAAGAAATAGGGCTTGGATGTTGCTTAAAATATTATAATAGACATAAAAGGGAGAGTAATTATGGGAGAGTGGAAAGAAAGTATACTAATGACAGGGAGCAAGAAGTAAAACACTTATAAAAAAAACCTGCCAACAGTTTTCTTTTGCATTGTGCATAGGTTTTTGCCTCTTTGTTCTTGTGAATGCATTGCAGTACATGCCAGAGAGTCATGCTACTAAGATTTGCTTTCTCTATGCTTTCAGTTCATTAACCCTTGAAGACATGTGATTTATAATTTAATTGGATGCCTTGAAATAGATGAATCCTTAAAGATCTATACTGCCATGTGACGTGGAGACAAAGGGTTGACCCTGGTTTTCCTCCTGCCAGTCCACATAAGAGATTCAGCTATAGGGATTCATTTTTTCTCTCTTTTAAAGGAAGCAATAATGATCTAAATGTGTGGGCCATTGTCTAGAATCAGTCACCAGACAAACCATGGGGACTTATCACAGCCACCTGGAACAATATACGTGACAGAAAATGACTGTAATTGTAGCATATGCCTCCATCATGACAGATAAATTAGCTACTGTCTGCATGCTGAGCAAAGAAGCCTCCCTTTTAAGCTGTGACACCACAGCAAATGCCCTCTGTTTGCCTCTTTATTCTATGTAATAAATCACAGAACTAACACATATCAGCCAGAGCAAATAAGAAAAAATATGCCAGTAGGGAATAAGAAAATAGAGCTTGTGTGTGATGAACAGCAATGCTTGTAGTTTTTTTTAGGTGGGACATGGTGTGCTGCTTTATAGTTGCATTTAATGTCGTGGAATGTCCACAAAACAAGTTGCTTTTAGTTATTGCCTACTATATTACCACTATATAAAGTCATGACTCTTTCTTTCTCTTGATATTAATGTAAAATGTACGGCTTGTTACTGAGTAATGTCCTTCCATCCTGTCCTCTATCCTTAGACTTTTTTCATGACGGTAGACTTGACCTCTTCGCTTGTTCCAAAATCAGACATCTCCCTCATAAAATGAACAGTTATACTCTTGAGCAACAACCTGCTTTTTCTCCTTAATTTGGTCACCTGCCAACTTCCATCCACAAGCCAGCTCTCCCCAGTCATGAGACAGCTACCAACCAGGTAGGCTAATCTGTGTGTCCTCTGAGACATGTGTAGCCAACCAACCACTTCTTTTCTAACTGCTGCGTTACTGGGCAGATGAACACACTATCTCTTTTTACATGACTGTCTAAAGTAACCGAGATTCAAAAGAAAGAAAGAGCGAGACAGAGAGAGAGAGAGAGAGAGAGAGAGAGACAGAGAGAGTATCCCTCCAACAATCAGAAGTCAATGAGTCTAGCTGCATGTGGCATTGATGGGATTTAAATTCTAGATCTCTGTCTGATACAAGATCTCTTCCATACAGAATTTATTTCAGTTAAAAAAAATCTTGGACGGGGTGCCAATCCATAACAGGACACATTTTAAGGCAATGAAATTATGAGTTAGATTTCAGGTTTTTGTAACAGCATTTACAAAAACAGCATTTTTGCATTATTTATTCTTATAGTGCATAATTTCTTTTGTCCATAAAAATGTTTTATATAAATTTATATTATATATGAATATTCCCACTAATGTCAGAGCTGCTATTCAGTAAAGCTGTGGCAGAATGAACACAATACTGTACACAATGCCCTTACTATTTGTTTTTTCCTTATGCAGGTAGATATTTACAACATTTGTACCCAATCCGACTCATTTGTAAAGTAATTTTATGGATCTAGAGTAAACCTAGTTCATAATGTCACTTTATCATCTAGACATGATTAACAATTCCCTTCGACTTTAAGACACTGCAATTTCTAAAAAAAGGCAAAGTACTTAACTGGTGACACCTTGGCCAACCAAAAATAGACTTGACTGATGTGTCCTGCAATTAAGGCAGCGATCCTCTGAAGCCCCCCACTTATCCTGCTTGATGCAGACCCTCGCACAGTGGGAGCAGTCCCCGCGGCCTCCATTACACATCTGAGTCTGGATTCTCTTAATAGGGCTAACAGTAATTATGGGATGTCAGACGCAGTTAGTGGGTAATCAGTTTCCACTGATTGAGCGGCAACATTAGCAACTGGAGTGCTAGGGTGAGGAGGGGTGCAATCTGATGTCTGTCCCAGTAAGATTAGCTTTTGAGTATAGCTTTAGTGCTGTGATAACACCAATGTCAATATGTATACTAATTCTCATAAGGTGCTGAAAAATAGTTGCCTGTTTTTTTTGCTTCTAGTAAGCAAGAGTGAGTTACATCAGTCTCTCTTTCTCTGTGTGTGTGTGTGTGTGTGTGTGAGTGTGAGAGAGAGAGAGTGTGATAAAAAACAACATATATTACCCATCACATCCATTATCACATGAGGCATATTTAGCATATTTAGTTTGAAGCATATTTAGATGCTATTTAGATGCTTAGTGTTGCAACCGAATGCACACATGTATTACCATGTTAATCTCCAGGGCAGCTCAACTGTACCTGGATGATTTTTACAGTCATTCATTATGTATTCGCTTGATGAAAGCAGGTGTTTAATTTGCAAAACTTACAGTCTCACCTCATCTACTGCCAAGCTAGCAGAAAGCAAACTGAAATGCAAAATGTGGAAAGATGGGAAGATATGAGGCATAAATTGCTACAGAATGGGTGTATTTTTGTAATTAATTCTGAAGAGTTATACTAATCTTGTCATCTCATTTTCTAATGTATTCTGTGCATTAACAAGGTGCAGGTGCTCATAAACCAAACTCAGAATGGCTCATGTACCAAAGTACATGGATAATCAGAAACAGAGTGTATACAAGTTTTCTGCTGTTTATAAAGTAAATTTCATCATTCAAATCATAAACAAAACACATTCTTCTTCTTCTACTGCTACTATTACTACTACTAACACCAATTTTAATAATTATTCACTATAGAACTTTTCACTAAAACAATTTCATGAAAAATTATCTGATTTATTTAATATTACCAGTCAGTGTGTTTAAACATAGTGTGTTTAAACTTAAATTGTCCATCTAAAAAATGTAATTGCGTTCAATCAATCAATCAATCAAATTTATTTATAAAGCACATTTAAAACAACTTCCGCTGACCAAAGTGCTGTACAAGTA
>JAOVVA010000019.1:21813428-21831095 GCA_028565275.1 Leiocassis micropogon
TTCCTTTACAATGTAGAAAGAAATAAAAATCAGGAACCATCATGGAGTTAGAAAGTGACCCCAAACTTTTGAACGGTGGTGTATATATATATGAAGTAAATATGTGTTGTTAGCCTAGATAAATACATTTGAATGCAAAATGGCGTATTTAACAGTTACATTTCACACTTTACATCACAATAATGTGTCAAAATAATCTCAATATTTTTTTTTTATCAAATCGTGCAGCCCCAGTTTTAATTTGATACATTAAGGTTAGATCAGAGTCCTGCTGGAACTATTACTTTTCTTCATTAAAGGGGTCATCCAGTCCCATTTTTCATAAGTTAATATGATTCTTTAGGGTCCTGATGAAAAGTTTGAAATATACTTTAATTAAAAATTCTCAGTGGTTGTGTAAAAAAAAACACTACTTTTACCTGGTAAAAAGTAGCACTGTTCTCAGCAACCTGTTTCAGTACTGCCACGAGAGTGTAGTCCAGTGCGGGCAATGCTTTGTGGGTAACGCAGTCCAAATTGCGAAAATGCGAAAATGTGAGAGAAGCTGGAATATAGAGCCTGAGCCTGTTTTCTTAAATAGTTTTGGTTTGTGATGCCACACCGACATTTGAGATTGGCCTGATTTCAGAAGGGGCATCTTATTTTAATAAATGAAAAGAAAATCACTGGGCGGCTCTTTATCATTGTAGAGTGGTTGTGTACACACTCTCCTAACACACATTTCAGTCCAAACAGCTTGAAAAAGTGCATGTAGGACTGTATGACCCCTTTAAGAAAGATAATTCATTAGACAATATTATGCAAGAAACATTGCCTTATGTTTAAGGTTAGAGACATGCCTATGTTTTGGGCAATCTACACCGCATTGACACAATTCTCAAACAACTGCCTGAATAGCTATGTCCATATTTGCATCTGAGGTCTATGATATTCATAGCGCAACTCTGAATATGGCCCCAGGTGCACACACCTCAGAGAGTCAAGACCACCCATACGGCATGACATTTGAAGGTTAGTTTGCAGGTAAGTCTGTCCACACAGATCTGGCCAGCGTCAGTCGATAAATCTTTAAATCTTGAGGCTAGAGAACGGTTTATAGCACTCATGATGCGTCCAGAAGTTGCAGTAGGTGAGTGCTGTCTTGGGCTGATAAAGCATTCATTTCCCAGTCCCCTTTGTCTTCAATTTGGACAGGAGGGAAAAAAAGCCTGTGGACGATTTCAATAATTCTGCGTTTTTAATGAGTTCCAGTAATCCACAGCAGCAGGCCATGGCTGCCCTGCAGTGCTCCAAAATGAACACGATTAGAGGATTACTCCCATGCATTTCTGCTTTCATGGACTAATTTACAAACATGACAGTATCTATCCAGGAGGTTGGCTGCCATGGAAGCTTTTAAAGATGTGAGCCAGCAGTTTATTTGAAAAAAAAAATCTTATTTAAGCTGGATTTTTTTTTATGGCAAGCTTTTCAGTTCCACAGTGAAGACCTTACCACCGAGTAAGGCAAATTTGCTTTCCAAATGGACTTGCTCTATGCAACACATGGCTTTTAATTTTACATTATAGTTCTAACACTCAAGTAATAAATACAATAAATTAAGTAATGAGTAGGATCCTGACTCATGCTTCCAAGAGAATGGAAAGAAACATAGAATTATTTTTTTTCTTGCATTGAACCAGTAAATAGGTGTTTACTTTGCTATAGTTTGCTATAGTCTTGCTTGATCATTTGGTAGCTAAGAATGGAGTGATTGGTTTGCCTGACAATTCATTTATCTCCACATGCTGATTGCTGGATTATGATGGGTTTGCTTTGGGTCTATTCCAACTACCTGTGCTGCTCATCATCATAAGCACTAGCAAATAGCATGCTGTTGCACAGCCTCTGGCTTAGTCCTGTCTGATTTCTGCTCAAAATATTGATCAGTTGATACCTGCTTTGAACACCTTTTAATTTTAAATGCTTGTCACATAGATAACCCAAAAAAACAGCGGCACTAAGAAAGTACTCTGTATTACTGTATTTTGTAACTGTATCTCTGTATTTTTTTCATGCTGTATTTCTGGTTGAAACATATGTGCTCTTAAATTATGTTTTTATGGAAATTTTCTCTTAAAGTTATTGCGTTCCTAGCCATGGATTTGATCTGATCAATGTATGCACAGAACAGCCTAGAAAACATTATATTATAAAATATATATTTGATCATAAAACAAAGCTTATAATACAGAAGAAGTATTTTAATACCCATTTACAATAGCTTTTTCATATGGAAAGAAAATATAATTCTTTGCAATTCATAGTTTTCTAGCGTTTTAATTATATTTAACTAAAGTATCTAAACTGTCATTCAATATGTATAATATGTGTGTACTGTATATAAAATGTCAATAGTATTTCAGCATGGTACACATCTGTATGTGCTGCACTATTAGAGTCCACCCTTATACAGTAGGTACTCTCCTTAGTTTTCAATTCCGCTTCTAACTCGGTCACTGCTTCTACAAACAATGTTCAGCTGAGCAGTCTGGGACCATCAATAGGTTCCTAAACCTCTACTTGCACTCTATAGGGGTTTCTGTATTTGCTTTTAATTTGTATTGATCTTTCTTCAAGGCTTCAATTTTACTGATGTCAAAAAGGTGAGAGAGCATTACAATATACAATGTTTTCTCGCCAGTCTTATCAGGCAGGAAATGAAAAGCAAATGGTACCTTTGTGCCGGGCCGTGCAGCTGCCCAGCTGGTCTGGGCTTTGCCGCATGGAGTGAAATTGAAAAGGTCATGAGGTTACCTTGTCGGACAATGACAGGCCTCTCCTTCCTCTCTTTGGGGAGTTTAAAAGTGTCAGTAAGATAAGGCTAGGAATCAGGCAGTGCTGTCTTCTTGGTGAGAGGTGGTAGAGACGGTGGCATTTTCCGGAACACCTGGGAAAAACAGGAGAAGCAATGAGAGCTGACCTTGGATTGATCTTGAGCAACTGGCTTTTTCATTTCATATTCTAAATGAGGGCCAGACATAACAAATCAATACACAAACAAAGGATGAAAAAAACAACAAAAAAGGATGATTTAATGTGATATTATAACAGACTCCATTCTCTAATCTATAACTATTTTTGTTGTAGATGGTGTTGTTTGTTTGTTTGTTTGTTTAATGTCAACAGTTATATTCTATTTTTTCTATTAGCTTAGGAATTGTTCTGAACGTATCATACCACATAACCTTTTTTCCACGGCTCAAAAGTTAATTCTTTATGCTCCCTGACAAATTGATGCAGTTTGTCTGTACTAACCTCACTACCAAATGGATTTCTTATGACATTATGTCCTAATAATGTGAGTTCTTGTTGTATTGTACAGTAAGTAAGGAAATTCCTTACTTACACTCTTACTTTCACTAGCAAACATAGCTGCAATTTGTACTATCATTTTTTTTTTTACCAAATATTTAAGTGATTTATGATCATTGTCATTTATTTTTTTAATTAATATTTTTCTCATTCACATTTCTTTTATGAAGCTGATGGTTTGCCACTATCCTTCCTGGTTTTATATACCTGTATGTATGTATTTTCATTAGGTACATTTATATACGGAATTTCCTGGGCCAATCAACCAAACACAATACTCGGTGCAGGGCATCTTCAGTAGTGGTTGGTGAGGATCAGATGTTCTGCTGTGGAAACCCCTTAATGGGAGTAGCCAAAAGTAGAATACTAACAACAGTGTTGAATATACAGTAGGTACATATAAGTTTAAATAAATGAATTTTGAGTAGAATATAAAACATAGGTCCTGTCTTAGTTTATGACTTGAAACATTCACTGTATTGTTGCTTTACACAGGAGCTTTAGTGGTTTGAAAATCTGTAATCATGATTACAGCTCTTAAAAGCACTTAATGACAGAGAGTCTGAGCAGTGCCAGCTACTTTCTCAAACAGTTAATTATTTTCTTACAGACCTTTTCCATACATTAATATTTCTGAACAGAATTATTTTAAGTGTATATTCTCATGAATATTTAATACTAAACAGTGTAAAACAAGAAATTAAAGATTGTCCTGAAATAGCCTTTTGTCAAACTTGTTTGAAGGATTTTCCATTTGCATATTAAAATGGCAGATTTTCTAAGCATGTTTTTCACCTGTGGGTGGGACTCGCAAAGTGTCAATCAAACAGTCCATTATTTATTAAAGCAGCTATCCTCTATTATTACTATGAGAAACCCTCATTACTTACCATATCACTTCTACCCAGAAGTATGTACACTTCACAGGGCAATGCAGACATTTCTGCATTAACACACACAAAACTTCAACTATCATGACAGACACTCAAACAGCAAAGACAGAAAATTACACAACATTCACCATCACTCCTCATCCCGGCAGTAAAGCATCCTGAGACCATTCATGTGTTCCCATAGCAAAGAAACTCCAAGATGAGATCTCATGTTAATCTCTTCTTTGGCTCCTAGACATAAATGAGCCATCTTTGAGACTTGAATGAGATATAGTCAGTTTTTGCATCTTCTCAAAGGTGTCTCAAATGTGGCTCATTAGCTTTAAATCTCAGAGATAGTTTACATTTGTCTTGTGTGCAACTCACATATGCAGAAATGAGCCGTCTTTGAGATTTGAATGAGATTTTAGCCGTTTTCTCAATCTTCTTAAATGTGTCTCAAATATGGCTCTAAATCTCAGAGATAGTTCATATTTGTCTTGTGTGTGACTCACATATTTTTTTTGTTTCCCCAAAGCATTGTTTCCCACACATGAAGTATACAGTAATTGTAAACTGTCCATTTGGGTTTTCTGATATGTTCCGATATGATCCTTTTTTAAATTTTTGCTTAGTTTAGTGTTTAGTATTTTTTTATATACTCCATCTTACTCTTCACATATGGGTAGATGGAGGGGGGGATTAGTAGGTTGGATCTCTGAAATTAAGATTTGTAGATATGTAGGTTGGTAACAACTAAAGACAGTTACAAAATTGCTTTGTAATAGATAAATGTTTTATGTCGAAATCTAGCTTGCTTTTTATCGAGAAGTGAAGCAATGCGATAATGTTTGTGTTCAGTGATTTCTGTATACACTTATCATTTAAGACCAAACCTATTTTTGATTATACATTTATGACCAAATGTTCAACATTTTTTCATGAACACCCGAATTAAGCCTACAATACATATAGATTCTAATAAAGACATAATTTTCCACAATTTCTCCCACACATGCTCTAAGCCTGCAAATGTTTAAGTGGCCAGTGTGTTAGAGAAATGTGCAGGACATCACCAGGCCTCTTCTCAAGGAAAAAAAAAATGTATCCATAATTCATCCAGACCTTTAGGTGGCGGTAGTGCACTGGCTTTGCCGCAGATAAACATGAAGAAGACCAAGAAGACAAAGCCGACGGTGAAGGTGGGTTTACTCTTTCGTGCCGAATTTAATTATTGCTGACAAGGCGTCAAAATGTAAGTTAAAACCACAGAGTCTTTGGTTAAAAAAAAATCTCATTATGATCTTATATATGGCTCATTTGCTTCTCCTTTAAATGCAGTTCTGTTTCTTATGTACATCTCAGATTTCTCAAATGTTTTTCAAAAGTATGTCTCACTTTGTGTCTCACTTATGTCTCTTTGTTTCTCCTAAATGGGGATTAGGAGAAATAGAAAAGACAAAGTTGAGCTTGTAATGAGACAGATCAATTCAGTCTCATGAGACAAGAAAAAGCTTATTCTGAGCAACAAAATTTTGCTATGGGTTGGGTTGCTTCTCAGCCAAGGGAGTCATAATTCTGCCTCAGAACACAGCCATAAATAAAGAATGGTAAAAAACATCCTCTGAGAGCAACTTCTCCTATTCATCCAAGGACAGTTTGGAGACGAACAATGCTTTTTACAGCATGATGGAGCACCTTGCCATGATTCAAAAGTGATATCTAAGTGGCTCAGGGAACAAAACACCGAAATTTTGGGTCCATGGCCAGGAAACTCCCCAGACCTTAATCCCATTGAGAACTTGTGGTCAAACCTCAAGTGGTAGGTGGACAAACAAAAACCCACAAATTCTGATAAACTCCAAGCAGAGGTTCTGGGGGAAAATATGGTCTAAAATGCAAATATCGACTGTTTGTATGAACTTTATGTAATTATCAATAAAAGCCTATGAAACTTGTGAAATGCTTGTAATTATACTTCAGTAGACCATAGTAACATGTGACAAAAAGATTAAAAAAACTGAAGCAACAGACTGTGAAAATTAAGATTTGTGTCATTCTCAAAACTTTTGGCCATGATTGTACACTAACGCAAAGCATGTAAAATATTTATAATATGCACAAACTTACATCTTTGAGGAAAGACACAAATCCAGAGGTACCAAAATCTACAATTTTAACTTGTATTTAAGTATTTATTATTTTTCTCCTTTTTTTTGTAGCTAAATCAGTAATCAGACTAAATGTGATTTCAAATAGATTTTAAATTCTGGTGATTTTAAATTCAGTGATTTTAAATTCTGGTATTTTTGTTGAAGCCTGCATTCTTATTATTTTGTCAAACTCTGCTGTTTACTGTACAGGATGATCATACACACTTTTCCTGAGTTCAAATATGTAAAAAATATAATATATTTAAATGTATGTACTATTGATGCAGCATCTGTCATCCTTGCTCCAGTGGGTGTTCTCCACAATGCCACAGCATTCATATTTCTAGCACACATTGCCTTAAAGATGATGATTGCACATATTCAGGAAAGAACTTTATGTTTTTACTGTATATTATATACTGTGGATTTTCTTGTCATAGCACCTCTGTCACTAAAGCTAAAAGTGGCATCAAAAAGTTTACTACAGCATAACATAAATAAACTTTTATTAATAAAAATTTACATACTTTCCCATTTGGACTTTCTCTTAATATACATTATTTAAAATTCCTACTCTTTTCTTTTCAATCTTCATATGATCTAATCACCCTGTTCGTCTCCTTCCCTAATGTTTGAGTTACTACTTTAAATGATAGGTCTAGCTTGTGGTACTGCTTAGGCCCAGCACTTGCAACGGATTCAAAGAGCCATGGATTTCGGAGGCTGTCAGGGGCAGACAGGAGTGTGTGGTGGGGAGATAAGTCGCTTTGGACGACACCTCACCGGCCCTTCTGACAGCCTTATTAACAAGAGGATGCTGAGGGAGAACGCTCTATCTTTTGAGGAGATCTGAGGGGGTGGGTTTGGAAAAGGGCAAAAATAACCTTATCACCAGGACAGTGGGGATTAAAGCCTGGTTCCTTCTGATAAATTAATTATTCCCTTTTATCTCTAAAGCTGTCAGGCAAACACACCTAAAGCTAGTGCAGAAGCAGAGCTCAGGTAGTGATTACCTGCCACAGGACATACAAAGATTGTATAGTGTGTAAGGCCTTTCTAGCTAGATGTACATGTTTTGAGGCAGAGTTTGTTAATTTTATTGCATAGAGGTGACATTTTCAAACATTAGAAAAATGTAAGATTTTCAAGCCAGACTGATAGGTTAAGGTGTTTTTCAATATTGAAAGCATTTAAATATGAGTATTTAAATTAAATACAGTACATTTATACTTTGTGTTAAAATGCACCAAAAAAACAACAAAAAAAGTACAGGCGGTTAATAGAGGCACAATCACAGTGAGCTTTTTAATCCTGTCAAGGCTCTAGAGCTTAACCAATATGTGTTGATATGTATGAGAAGCCATATGCCACACTCTCCAGTGAGAAACACCAAAACCACAGTCATGAAGGCCTTCTGTTTAATTCATACAAATGGCAAACTGAATTATTAAACAGATCTGTCCATTTGGGTAATTAATTGCTCTCTTTTCACTAGTGCAAGAATTAAATTATTACTCATTATTATCCCAGCTAGAGTGTATCCAAAATGTGAAATTTCATATATCCACAAGGATAATTATGCAACATTATAGAGGATTTTACTTTTTTTTTTAAAGAAACTTCCCCAGTGTCTTATGTAAAACAACTGCTTCAGCAACATTTGCACTCAGCACTTATTCAGGACAAAATCACATAAAAACATTACATTCAGTTACATTCAGAAGCAGCAAAAGTATTTTTATTGTTTTATGGATTCACAGTGGTTAGCATTGTGGCCTTATACCTTCAGGGTTGAGTGTTCGAGTCCTGCCTTTTCTGTGTGCATGGAGGGAGCATCCATGTTCTCTCTGTGCTTGGTGGATTTCTTTCCATAGTCCAAAGACATGCAGAGTAGGCTAATTGCCATTTCCAAATTCCCTGTAGTGTGTGAGTGAGTACACAAGTGTGTGTACTTATGCCCTATGATAGATAGGTCCAAGTCCAAGGTATACCCCGCCTTCGGCAGACGGTCCCTTGGGATAGGCTCCAGGCCCCCAGTGACCCTGTACAGGATAACCAGTATTGGGAATGAGTGAAAGTGAGTGCTTTATGGAAACTTAGGATTTTTAAATACAGTGATTTTCTTTCCCAGAACATTGCAACAGGCTCCAGAATTCCTGGTTTGACCTTGATCTGAAGTTAATTTATGCATGAAGTTTTACATTGTATCCAAGTCTGCATGGTTCCACCTACCTCTTAAACACATGCATGTTTATGGATAGGCCATGGCTGTAGGCACAAGTCTGTGTTTGTATGTGTACATGCGTGGTGGACAGAGATGTCAGCATGGATGAATTCATGCCCAGTGTTTCCAGGATAGTCTGCAGATCTGCTGTCACCGTGACCAGAATGAAATGGTTACAGGAAATACATTTTTAAATAAAACAACTCTGAATTATACTTTTTTTTTTACAATGTTTTTTGGTCTCATGCAGCAGTTTTGAAGCCCCTAGGATCACAGCACTTTAAAACCTGGTAATGAAAAAATCAATGATGCTTTCTCACATGTAAAAGAGTTTCTGAGAGACCAAATACATAAATCAATTCCTATGTGGATACCTTGCAGTCTCTCAATAGCGCTCTATCACTTTGAGGACAAAAAGTTCAACTTCTTAAGGTGAGTGGGTGCTTAAACCAATGTCATAGTCTGAGCATTCTCAGTCCACTCCATACACGCACACACGCACGTACACACACACGCACACATGCGCGCACACACACACACACACACACACAGACACACACATACAGTACACACACACATATATACTTGCTAAGGGCAAAAGATATATCCATCATAACATGGGAAGAGGTGTTTAGCAACACCTAAAAACTGTAATGTAGTGTAATGTAATGATACAGAATGTCGAAAAGTCTATAGTTTCATGGAATGTTAACATATTTCATATTTTATTAATCCCAAATCCATCATGCTTCATGTTGGTCTTTTAGGCAAAGAAAACATCCATCCTGATTTTTATAACGAGTCTTTATGGTTAGTTTTGTTTGAGGGGAAAGACAGCATTTGGGATCTACTGAGACACCATTATTAAAAGTCTGAGCTGTAGGGAGTCTGGTACATCTACTGTAGAGTAGACATTTCCTTATCATTGTATAAACAAAGGTTTTAGATTGACACCTCACTGCACCCTGTTTGCTAGTCATGGTTCAGCAAGTGCTGATGTGCTTCTATCCCGACAAGCTACAGACAAAATGTACTATAAACAAACATTAATCTAACATTGATTCTATTACATTTACTATTTAAACTTAGTTCATTCTCAGTAAACATACTAAGAAACAGACAGTGCTGTTATGTATCACACCATTTGACTCTGCCCTCCACCACATTACCTTTGCGTCTCTAGCACAGCTCCAAACTTGACCCACCATCCCTGAAAATCTAATATTTTATAAGAGGAAGGCATGCATCAAGTCTCTTCTCTGTTCTTGTACCCAGGTGGTGAAATGAACTTCCCTTGGCAGCCTGAACAGCTAAGTCTCTGTGAAATTAATAGTAATAACCCACCCACCCTTTGGGTCCTCTTTCTCTTGTTGTTGCTTCAGTGCTCTTTAATTTATTTTTATTTTTGCTGCTGCATTGCCCTTTTGAGCAGCATGGTGGCTTAGTGGATAAGACTGTCGCCTTGAACCTCCAGGGTCTGGATTTCAATCCCCCCCAATAGGGTCTGTGTGCATGGAGTTTTCATGTTTTCCACCTGCTTGGTGGGTTTCCACCGTGTACCCCAGTTTTCTTCCACAGTCCAAAGACATGCAGATTAGGCTAATTGGCATTCCCAAATTGCATGTAGAATGAATGCGCGTGAGAATTTTGACCGGTGGTTCCACCATGATCGTGAAAATGGGAATAAATACAATTGTAATCACAGTTGGCCTCCCCGGCCCCTAGTTGGACTACAGAGGTTCCTAGATTGATGGATGGACCCTTCCATCATCACATCATATGTTAATAGTTCTGCTCACTTCTATATACAGTATCAAAAGGGAAAACCCACATACAAAACCAGTCAAAGAAGCACTTTCAGCAAGAAAACACATCTGATATTATGTCATCTTAAACACTGCTTCTAAGTTTTTTTTCAAACAGCCTCTAAACCATATATGGTGTGTTTCATGGCTAACTAGCTTCTAACACAAAGGCTGAATCCCATATCCCTTTCTACCTCCTGAACAAGGGAACTACTGTAGAACAAGTAATTGTACATAGTGCACTAGCTTTTCATTTTACGCTATTTGTTATTCAAAACCAGAACAGTTATTTAGCTATATTAATTAGAAAGGTTGAAATGACAGAATTAGTTAATGTTACCTGCACATCATTATATGAAGTGTAAAGCACAGCATATTGCACAGCATGATCCTATTTGCAAAAGAAGCACTGAGTGAGCTAGTGAATGGTACAAAATGGCACCAAATTCAGGAGGAATCACATATGTGGACACCAGGTGAGGTAATCATGTTATGATAGCAAATCAAAATCCCTACTACATTCTTCATCTATTTTCATACCCTTATAAGTAATAAAATCCTCCACAACATCCTGCATATAAAACTATTTAATTGCTAGGATACTCTTTTACCTGTGTGACAAACTATTCGGTAAGCTGGTATGTCATTGCATAATCATCAGGTAACATTTTCATTTCCATTTTTTTGGCTCCGAAATACACCTCAAATGTAATTATCAATTTACGAAAATACATAGTAACCTGATGACAGTAAACGGCATCCACTATCATGACTGACATCATGGTAGTCACATGTCTACAAAAGGCCAAATGCAATTACCAAATTTACTAACATGAGGATATAAATTTGATAAATGTTTAAGACAGTTCTGTAAGTAAATCTGCTAAACATTGTAATTAAAACAAAATTTGTTGATAGTTGTGTTTCATTTATTATTTAATTATCTCAAAGCTGCTAGTGAGTGAATAACTATTATGAATAAGCATAATTTCCATACATGTTGCATATGTTAACCTTTGTTGCATATGTTAACCTTTATTACCCCATGTAACTGGAGAAATGTGTCATCTTTCAAAGGAGACAGGGACACATCTTGGTAAGAGATGGGTCAAAACTAAGCAGTGAATAATTTGGGTTTCTATTGACATTTCAATTTGACAATTAACTGATGTGGAAAAGCTAGAGGGAGCAATGGAGGGAGTGCAAAGTGTGTTCTGATAATTGTGCAAATGTCTTAACTGTTACAAACCAGACAACAGATCTTCTACCCTTACAGAAAATATTACAGAGAAGGCAAGCTGGGTACCACTGGTGAACTGCTCTCATATTTATTTGCCTGAGCTAGGCTAGCCTGAAGAGGATAACCTTTAGGAGCCTGACAGGAGGGTAGATACCCTGCTAAACAAAAAGGGTCTGTCTGTTTGGGAGCTTGGGGGTCATGGATCGTTTGCCCAGAGGCATTCAGTGACCACCAGGATGTCAAAGATAACAAGCAGGGAGCAAGCCTCTGTCTCCGCCTCTGCATGCACAGTTTCGGCTGGGAGAGACCTTTAATAAGACACCCTGACACTAGTGAGCTCAGAATAGACCACAAAATATTATCCAGTTTTAGGATGCTTTGGCCTCCATTTATTACATACATAAAGGACAGCTAAAATTGTCTGAAATGAAAATAAGATGTGAGCTTAACTAACACCCTCAGTTACATTTTTTTTTTACATATGACTATGTTTTAATAGGACTGACCTATTAATTAATAAACAATGATTTTGTACATTATTGTCAAATAACAATATTGCTTATTTGATATTACAGTTTAGGTAACTGTGTGCATCACCACTGAAGAGAGGCCAAGGCCAGTGCTGGCATACCTGCTTACTAAATCAGTATGCCCAAGCTTAGAGAAAAATGTAAGTGATGTTAGCTCAGGTCTCAGCTATCTAGGAAACAAAAGGGACACTCTTTTAAGCCACAACTATCTCAGAACATTGTCCTGAAATGGTAACCATAGTTTAATTCATCCCTGGACCATGGTGTTATATCAGTGTCATAATGCTATTTGTGTGAGTTACACACAGTGATTGTCCCATCATCCATTAAATAATTACTTTGTGATTAGACTATTAGGAAGACCCTCATAAGTGGTAAAATGTCTTACTGACTAAATATGTAGTCTAGACACTAAGACTGACAGAAATGTATTGCATCATACTGTACTTTGATCACTAGTTCATTTTGTTATCGCCACTGGCTTGTCAGATTTTGCCGTTCAGCTGATAATTTTACATTTGTTTATGTTTAAAGTGTTGCAATGATATTTATCATTTTAAATTGTATTTCAATGTGCACAGCACACTGTTCTGTTTAATACTGTATACTTAAATACTAAAATCATATATTATTTAAACATATTTTGCTATACAATCCTATACAGAATTGTATAAAATAAATTATATAAGGTGAATACATGTTAAAAAAAAACCTTTTTAAACTAGTTTTCGTGGTTTACCTGGGTTATGTAATATTGACCTTATTGCCAAGCCAATCACAATCTTTGAAAACTTTCCTTTAAAAGCACTTACTTTGAAGTCTACATTGTAAAAGCAGGGTGATTTATTCGAAAGAGGCCCAGAATACTTTGTAACCTCTCGCCAGGTTGAAGCAATTTAAACGAAAAAATGTACAATGAGCTCATCAGTATATGGAGGTTAAAACATGCTGGGATGCTGGACCGATAAGGTAGGCACCAGACAGCCATTGTGCTATTTAGCACCGTACCCCCTCACTCACTTGACTTCTCATCAGGATGGTGGTGTAATGAGTAGCACATCTTCATACTGCCAACCTACTGGGTCAGTAATTTGTTTCATGTCAGAATATAGAAAGAAATGTGGTGTTCCTGACATACCCTCAAAGAGTGTTATTCAGAGGATGGTATGAAAACATGAAACGAGGGGATTGTTGAACCCTCCTCATGGCGGAGGCCATCCAAAAAGGGTTGCAGGATACATGACATGAAAAATCTCTGAGACGCCTCACACAGGAGACTGGGAGGTCTTATCCAACATGTCATAGAGTTCCAAAAAGGGCAGAATTGCATGCGTATCATATCACCATCGCCTTGCACTGTCGAAGATATTGAAGGAAAACATCCAACATAAAATTGTTGCTATCAACCCGGGTATCCTTGCCGATACATTCAGGAAAATGGAGCGCCACATCAAAATGTGTCTGGCAGAAAATGGAGATCACTTCCATCATCACATCTAATTGATTACACATATGTCAAGGTATGTAGCATATTCTTTTTGGTTCCGATTGCTTCATCATAGCGAGAGTTATTAGAGATGATTTGGGGCCTCTTTTGGGTGAATCACTCTTATTCAGAAATAATGATCACATATTAATTAATTAAACATACTAAACAAAATGTTTCAAGACTACAGTAGTTTTGTAACAGCACAAGGCTGAAAGCACCGACCTTCATAAGTCAATATGCCAAAAGACATACTGTAGTTCTGTGTCCATCGGGAGCTGTGCAACTGGTGCTATTCTGACGATGTGTGTTAATCTGCAATTTCATTATGGACAGCAAGTTAGAACAAAGAGTGAACATGAAATCATGAGAGCAGGAAGAACTCAACCTTCAATGAGCTCAACCTCCGAAAATATCAAAACCATTCAGCAACTTGTGCATGATGATCGTCTGAGCTCTCCTCTCACGTTAGTTTCTTGCTGGAAACAACATGATCTCTCTTTCACACTCACTTTACTCACCAGATTTGGCTCCTGGAGACTCCGCCCTCTGCCTGAAGATGAAGATTCTCTATTGTGGAGATTTAGTGCGAATCACAGATGGTGCCTGACATCATGTAAAAACTTTATTAAAAAAACGTGGCAGGAACGCTTGGAGCACTATATTGCTGTGCAAGGGGACTATTTTAAAGGTGATATTGTGTAAACATAGATAAATAAAGTACTTTTTTATAAACAGAGCTAATCTTAAAACTTTTTGATACCACCTCATATGAAATTATTTTACAAAGGGAAATGATTTGAGGGAAACCACACAACCACTGTAAATGTTAAACTCTCAGATTCCCCCACTGCACACTCTTAATGTCAGGTGGAATCTTACTACCAGCAGTTGACATTTTCTGCCTGAGGAAACCTAATCCCAAGGAGGTTTACTGAGGTACTGAGGTGTGCTGAGTGGGTGCAAAACAGATAATATTATAGAAATAAACCATGGTCACCATGCGTATGTCATCATATCATCAGAAGTTTACAATATAAAAAAAATATGAATGAGAGGCAAATGGCACACTGTTTGTTGGGAAAATGTGATTGACTAGATGGTACTAAACAAATTATTATTATTATTATTATTATTATTATTATTATTATTATTATTATTATTATTAGCAGTAGTAATAGTAATGTAATGAACAAAAGTGAACAGGGTATTGGTGATTATTTTGAAGTCCACATCCTGATATCAGTAGGTTTTAAGTGCACACTTGATGCTGTGCTCTAAGGCTTAAAATTATATGGGACTAAAATAGTTTAATTGTTTAAATTAATGAGGTGGAACAATTAAAGTGCTTCCTCAATAGGCTGTGAAGACTGAAAAGGCACAACATTACCACTTAATGTGAACTTAAAATGGAATTCAGTTAATTTCCATGAAAGAAATAAACAGAATAATTGATAGCTGATAATTAAAATATTAGTAATCATGATTACTAAAAGTATTTTTTTTTTAGTATTCTAAGTGGAAAAGCATGTCAGAAGTATAGATTTTTTTCTTCCTCTCCTTCTCATTTTAGTATTGTTAATAATAATAATAATAATAATAATAATAATAATAATAATTATTATTATTATTATTATTATTATTATTATTATTATTATTATTATTATACTGGAGCCATAATTGTTTTGGTTGCTCAAGGGTTCCTGGTTTGATTTTCAGTTTGGAGTTTCTGTACGTGGGTGGGTGTGTTTTCTGCATGAAATTGCCTCTAGTCTGTGTGTGTATGTGTTGTCCTGTGATAGCTTGGTAAATTCTCCCACTAGCGAGATAAGCTCTAGATTTCCTGCAATCCTGAACAAAATTAATGGCTTATTGTAGATTAATAAATAATTATTTTGTTAACAGCTCTCTTATTTAGCATATGCTGCTTACTTTAAGTAGACCAATTTGTCTAGCTTGCTTTTGATGGAAATAGATCCCCGATCTAAGTCATAGCTCCCAAGGCAATAGTTTTTAAGTCTACCTTCAGGTACTGATTTGTTTCATTATTGTATTCACATGTCTTTGGTTTATGTATTTATATAGACTGTTTTGATTGCCTTGAACTGTTTGCAAGCAATTCTGAGACATGTTTCTTCTTGCTTTTTTTGTTTTTTCTTCATTCTTGTGATTTGCTAGATTTATCATTGTGCCTGTTTGCTGTCATTAGAATGGACTTGGGTTTTACCATAACACACACACACACACGCGCGCAACACACACACACACACGCGCAACACACACGCGCAACACACACACACACGCACATGCATGCGCACACTGTACCTATGCGCACTGAGCCTACTCAACATACAATTGAGAAATTTTCTACTCTCAAAGGGAGGTATTGAAGCGGTGTATCAAATTATTCATTTGATTTCACCCTCAGGGCTCATAGCGCTAAGGCCTGCTAATAAAAGTCAGAGAGGAATCACACTGCATAAATATGCAGGACTGCAAGTCAGATTCCTTAATTACGCTTTACATCACTTTTTTTTTTCTTTTTGGAAGCTTATTCTCTTCATTCTTCATTTGATCTTTTTTGCTATTTGGTTAAATCTTAATAACTATATGTAAAAACAAAACCCACTATTCTGTATACATAAAGAAATACTGCATACATTGAAAATGGACATGCACATGATCACCATTTCTTAGGAAGACACCCTATAAACAAAATGTATACAAACATTTTGTAATTCGTAAAGGTTATGTTTTGATGGTTAGTTAACTACAGGTGTACAATCATTACTCTATGTGCATAGCATTAAAAAAGAACCCAGTCTATGCATTTATTATGCAGGGTGCACACATAGGCCAGAAGCATGGCAAATAAAGTTCCATGTAAAAACCTTTACCTCAGTTTAGACGTTGTTTGGAGATACATGGTCAACACATAGCAGCGGTCATCCTTTTCTTTTCTTTAACCCTCAGAGTTACTTTGTAGGTAAAACATCTAGGTTGACCATAACTGTTGCAATAGCAATTGAGTTAAATATTAAATACATGTTAAATCTTGAAAACCTATTTTGAGATGCAGAGAAACTTGCAAAGCCAAAATAACTATAAACCATGCAACTAATGGAACAATAAGCACAATGTTCAAAGCAAATAAATAATGCTGACATGTCAGAGTAAGAGAAATGAAATTGTTGTTTAAATACACAATACATCTCAAAAAATCAAATATTGTGAAAAATGTGTTCCCTTTCAAAAGCTACACTCGAATCTGCGTGAAAACGCTATGGGAACATCTTTCTGCGTTGCCGGTTGTGAAGCAGATGGTGCACCAGTGCATCAAACACGCCAAATCTTGGCATATATAACCTCGGTCAGGTGACGTCATCTGATGAAGCGCACCTGCAGGTTATAAATAGGTGTGAACCGGAAACATTCCTCAGATCTTTTTGTCTTTAGGGACGTATTGTGATTGCGTGTGATGTGTGCAAGCGAATTTAAAAGTATTAACTCACCGAAATGGTGGAGTTTGTTAGGAGATCCGTACCTCCGCTCTTTCAGAGCGCGATTTCCACATCGTTGTTTCGAGTGTTTCGCGCGCCGCTCGCATTCTTTAAGCAAAACTGCGAGCCACGGCGCATTCCTGGGTTAAACAGTGCAATCTGGCAGGCGTGCACGAGACGGGAAATCCCCCTGTCTCTCGCACTCTCGCCGGATCAGGAAGTTTTCCGTCCACTTCTCAAACTTGTGAATGGATAGGAAAGACATACTCTCGCTTCCGCAGGTAAGTAGGAGTTACTGCAGGTTAGTAATGCATGCGATCGAGCGATCGCATATCGTATTTGGCCACGGAAGCGGGATTTCCCCGAGCGCTCAAAAAAAAAAAGACTGTCGGGTGGCCGGGAGGGGAGGAGCCTCAGCGGCGCGCTCTCTCTCTCTCCCTTCTTTCTTGGCAACCTTCATGACGAGTTAACTCTTTCATGGAATAGCCTTATTTATCCCGTGT
>JAOVVA010000019.1:21838977-21850274 GCA_028565275.1 Leiocassis micropogon
GGACTCATGGACGTAGAGTATTATGGTGAACTGGTATGTTTAGATGCTGTCTTCCCCACTCTCATTGATCACTCAGGACCTGGTGAGCTGCTCTCATCTCTCACCGTGTCTGGGCATTTCCCGGCCGGAGAGGGCAGATGGCTCTGTGATGCGCCGCCGACCCACAATAGGCACAGAGACCCTGCCTAAATCGCCGTTCCCATTCTGCGGCAGTCAAGGAGGCGCGTCCTAGTTGCATGGGTTCCCCGGCTCCGGTGTTAACCACGGCAGGAGGTGGAGGTCCGACATGTCCGGGGGTGACGGAGGTGACGGAGGTCGATGGTCGAGGTGTAGTGTAGAAAAAGGCGAATGCTGGCGGCAGGGTTCTGGGGGCTGGCTTTGGGCAAGAGAGGACGTCTTGATCAATCCGGAGGGCGAGTTCGATCAGTCCTTCCAGCGTGACGGGAAGGTCTCGCCCAGCTAGTTCATCCTTAATCCTAGAAGCCAGTCCCTCGAAATAAGATGTCCGGAGCGCGGCGTCTCCCCAGGATGTCTGCATGGTGAGGGTGCGTAAGTCAGCGGTGTAACGGCTCACGGACGATCCACCCTGCTGCAGGTGGTACAACTTCGTGTCGGTCTCCACCTCGCCCGCAGGGTGTTCAAAAGTGAGTTTTAGCTGATGGGTAAACTCATTGTAAGAATGGGCAGTGTCTGAATCCGAACGAAGGACTGCCGTGGCCCACTCAGCTGCCTGCCCTGATAGCAGCGAGAGGAGGAGAGCAATGCGCAATCGATTGGTGGAGTATTTGGTGGCATTAAACTCAAACACCAGATCTAATGCAGTTAGAAAAACACTACATCTCCCATCCGTGCTATCCCATTTGTCCGGTAAGGAAAGAAAAACATCAGAAGGGGGGCTGGTTAGCTGCGCTAGCGGCAGCCTCGCGAAGGGCCGCGTTCTCCTGCCGAAGCTCCGCCACCTCACGGCGCAAGGCGTCGTCTCAGACACTCCGGCGAAGAGTAGCAAGCTCTCCGGTTAGCTTGTCGATTAGCTCGGCATGCCGGTTTACCACATTGCAGAGGTGCGAGTGATCCGCTGGGTTTACCGCTCGTGGCTCAGTCATTCTGTCACAAACTAACCCGGGTTGACCAGAAGACTTAGCGATTAGCGGTTAACCCTTTGTAGCGTGGATGGTAAACCCAAATGCGGAAGCAAGCGAGTAGGCAGGATAACCACGCGAGTTATTTTAAGGACTCTCTCAGAAGGGGAGCAAGGGAAAAACACAAATTTATCCCGCGTCCTATTAAACACACACTCGAATCAGAAAGCGAACCCAAGAAAAGTGAGTACTCACGAAATAGCTGGCGAACAGTCTGAACCGACATGGGCGAACTCAATGACTGAGCGATGTGATTTGCCATCTTGTTTCCTTTTATGCTTCCTGTGTTGAGACCGTACTACTTTCGGGTCCTAGTGCCGGTCACGGAGCGAGTGTGTGTGACACATGGGGAGACACTCCAAGCTGCTTTATTGTTTCACTACATTTACTTTCACAGCTGAAACTTCATTTTCATTTTCTTGTAAAAATTTGACAAATATACCGAAAATATACCATAAGAAATATGCTAAATGCAATTATTTGACATGTAATGTATTTTAAGTTTGCTGCATTCTGCCACAAAGTGCAGTTCACAAGGTAGGTAAAGTGAGCATATGCTAATTTTCAGTTGAATATAAGAGGCTGCATAAAATTCAGCAGATGACCCAAAATGACTCTCAGAGTTATACAAAGCCATCATGGCACTGAATAAAAAGTATGAGAAATGTCATTTCCTATTCAGTGTCAAAATATATTATCTCAGAGGCACACATAGTCACTTGGTACTGCAGGCATCCATACAAGGCACAGACTGTTCTTTCACCCTATTCACCAACCTAGTGATGAAACTTTAAAATGCCATTTACTGTGGCACAATGATACATTTTCCCAGTCTGCACATACTGTATAACACTATTACAACAAGGCGAAATATTGCTACAATAAAACTCTTGGAGTATGTCCAAAATATCAGATGCTTTATTTGATTCTGTGTAATTAGGAGAGGGGGAGAAACAGCAAGATTCATTTCAGTACTTCGGGAGAAAATTACATCTTTCTCACCAGCTGATGAGATTTGCTTCTTATTAAAGGTGGTTTATATTTCCATCCATGGATGGCTTGTGTGGGTAGAAAACAATAAAGAAGCATAATAGAGAAATGTGCTTTATGAGTTTGCCTTGCCTCCTTGGTCTCGCTTGCATTCTCTCCTCAAGCCCTTTATGTATCAACTGACCTGAGGTGATTAACTTCTACAGCAACTGAAAATAGACAAAAATAGCAAAACACTTGCATTAATTAAAAATAAATAAATAAATAAATAAACCAATAGATCTTTGGACCAAGAAAGTTTGAAACAAGATTACATCATGATAGCTACACTGTTTCATGCCTGAGAGGCATGACAAAGGCACATAAAGATTCTACCACATATAGAGCAGATCAGTTAAAATAAACTATAACTGGTTCTCTGCAGTATGAATTATGGGACTGGCCTGAAATATTTTTTTTCTAGAGACCAGGCCTTTGCCTGTCTGTCCTGTGCTGCTGTAGGCAATGGCAGACTTTATGTTACTCATGTGAACAGTGAGAATTGTGATTATAAATTCAAAGTGCGACTGTGAATAACTACAAGCAGAGAGTTTTCCAAGTGACATTTTGGAAGTCCAAGTTGAGTCCAAAGTCTTTGGTCATATACTTTAGTTATATTTAAATTTGTAGCTGTAGGCGTTTGTTGCACATAAGAAAAACACTGCTGTTATTTTAGAGAGAGCACTGCAGCACACATTGTATAAGGCATATTTCAAGCACCATTTATAAATAGTGAAAATATAAAACACCTGTTACAAAATTAATAGTTTTGGTGTTCTTTGCTTAATGAAAGGTACATGGATGGGTTGTCAATCTTCTGCGAGACAAGCACACTCTAAGAAAAGTGGCCCTGACACCAGGTCTTTGAATCAGTTTTCTGGTTTATTGTAAGTCCCACTGAGTTTATATGGGTTATGAGTCTGGGTAAAGAAAGAGCACGTGCCTTACTGAACACTTGTTGGAGGTCGCTGTATTCAGGTGGGACATTGGAGAAATCAGAGAGCTTAATAACCTCCTCAATAACAGAGTTAAGTGGGTTCTAGCAGAGTGAAGGCATGAGGAGAGACCGGCAGGACTCCAATCAAGGATGGTGCTCTTGGCCCAGTCAATGTTGGGGTTGTGTCTGATCAACCATGGGGTGCCAAGGACGACAGGGGCGTGAGAGTCCTCCATGATAAGGAAGGAGATAGCTTCAACGTGATTGCCTGAGATTCTTAGAGTGACTGGAGGTGTGTGGCAAGTAATGGATGGAAGGGAACTTCCGTCGAGGGCCTGCACAGATAGGGGGTTATCTAGGGGTACAGAAGGGATCTTCAATTCCCTTGCTGTTGCAGCACAGATCAGGTCTTGGTCGGATCCAGAGTCAATGAGGGCTTTTAGTGGTTGAACCTTGTTATTCCAGATGATCAAGATAACCGGTAGTAGGGGGCATTGGCTTGGGAGGTTTGTTTGAGGAGGGCCCTCCAAGGCTCCCAGTTTCATTGTGGGCCCTCTCCTTTTAACGGGCATTGAAGGCGGAAATGGCCCCGCAGTAGAAGCAGGCCTGCCTATCCTGCCGATGTCGACGTTCCCCGGGAGAGATTCGGGCTCGGTCAACCTGCATAGGCTGGACAGGGGAATCAGCGGTTTGTGGGGGGGGGATTGGTCTGGTCCTTACCAGGGGTGGTGTGCGTTCTCTGCGTCTGAGTCGGAGGCGTGTATCGATGCGGCCCGCTAGATCCATGAGCTCATTTAGGCCTGAAGGGAGCTCTTGAGAGACCAGCTCGTCCTTGACGGTCTTAGCATCTGCCCAACTGCCTCCTGGCCTGAAAGGGAACGGTCAAAGTCTCTCCTCATTTCTTTGGTGAACGCATTGTAGTTGGTGCAGGATGGATCATCAGCGTCCTAAAGCGCTGTTCCCCACTCACATGCTTTTCCGGAGAGGAGGGTAATAATATAAGCTATTTTAGAGGGTTCAGTGGGAAATGTTGAGGCCTATAATTCTAGAAAAAGTGAGCATTGCGAGAGGAAAGATCGGCAGGTGCCAGGTTCTTCATTGTAGGACTGAGGGGGCGGTAGGTGAGGTTCCTGGGGAAGGGGGAGTGGAGCTGGAACTGGGGGAGATGTGGCCTGCAGCTGTTCAATACAGGAAGTGAGCGCACTGAGGGTGTCTGCCATAGACATTAGGTTCTGATTAACCTGCTGAATCTCCCCTTGGTGTGTGCCGAGGAGGGTGCCCTGTGCCTTGACGGCAGTCCTAAGTTTTCCTAATTCTGCTGGGTCCATGCTGGCCGAATTATTTTGTCACGAAGGGGCCTGCATCGGCAGGCTAAAGGACCCAAAAGCAGACACGACAGATCAGATGGAGTTCAATATATTTAATGAGAGATACGCTGAAAGCAGATAACAGAAAAGTTAGGCAAAATATACAGTTTAATCAAGATGCAGTCAGGGATGGGCAGCAGGGCAGGTTGGAAGCGGCTATGGGCAGAGGTTTAGCAGATCAGGGGTTCAGAGCGCATACAACACGCGGCGTGAGAGCGGCTGTGTGAGATCAAAGGGCAGAGCGCTTTCAGTTTTAAACTCACTGAATGAGAGCAGCCGCAGAAAGAAGTCAGGGTTGTGAGCAGAGGCACTGACCATCAAATGAATTAGAGCATCACACACCTGTAGTACAAAAAGAGAATAATCCAGGGGAATTCAGACAAAGCCATAGTCGAAAGCAGAGGATCAAAGCCGGTAGATCAGTCAGCGTAGCAAACGAGTTTATTCCGAGAGGCAAGAGCGTAATCCTGGGGAACAAAAACAGATTTTTAGATAGGCAACGTAAGAAAAAACAGATTTATCTTGACAAAACAGGCACGAGACAATAGACAATAAGCACGCAATAATTCGGCAAGGGTTCGCTGTCTGAGGGAGCGTTATATAGAATAGAGTGGTGATGAGGCACAGGTGTGCTCGAGCATGAATGAATGAGGCGGCAAAACGGAAACAGCGAAATAGAGTGTGGAAAGGAGTTGCGGGAGATCATGGCTTGTCTCGATAAGTGGGCATTACCTGGCGTACCGTGACAGATCCAATTTCTTAAATGATTTCTCACTGAGCCTGCCTATTGAAAAATATCATTGTTAAATTTCTCAGTTTGTTAGCTGATAGGCACTCCAGATACCCAAAAATACATGTAGAAGCTCTGAAAAAAAGTGATTTTTCCATAACAGGTCCCGTTTAAAATGGATTAATTTCCTCTACCACACCAAAAGACTGCGGGAGATAAGGAAAGTGAAACGTCCAATCAATACTGAAATATCTACTAAACTTTTACATGATTACAGAAGTGAAATACTGTATGTTTCATCATCACTATGAATCACTGTGCAAATGCTATGCATGGGAATCATTTTGTAGTTTACCACAGCATTTGCATTTTCTTTTCATCCCTAAATTCTATTAATAATTGATCAATGCCCAATGGCATATATTTTAAGCTTCTTACTGTTGGCATAAGAATAAAATCAATCTGTAAATATTAAAAAGGTGCCTCTGGCAGTGGGAGAGCATCATGTTTTACTTTAGTTCCCATGTTATTTGGTCTTGCACCAATTAGATATGTTTTAATCAGTAATATTTTTATAAACATCTGTAATGCAAAAATGCTGTTCAGCAATATTTATCCCTCCTCTTTGGGTGACATTTGAAATACCATGAAAATGGTGCAAAAGGAAATGAATAGCATATTTGGGGAGTGCGATACAGTGACGGCCCTCCTGAAAACATGAGCCCCTGGAGCACAATTATTCTCATCCCAAAATGTTAAATCAGACTGGGTTGTCTGTGATTAGAGAAAGGACAAATCAGTATCATTATTGAATGCAGAGTACGCAATTTGCATTGAAACATGTGGTCATCCCTCTTTCACAAACAATTTTGCAACTTTATCAGCTAGTCATTCCCTGTAGATTTCTGTTATACTGTCTGAAAAAATATTTCTCTAAAATGTCATTTATTTTTATAATAACTTATTATTTAGACATTGATTATGCTTGGATTAAGTCAGACTTGAATGGCAATAGACTTTACCCTCAGCTGTGCCTCAGATCTTAGTAAAATCTTATAATACACCAAAAAAATATCTAGAATCAGTGTAGATGGTGTGGTCGTTAAACAATTTATATGTTTGAAGTTTAGGATTCACCCGCACAGTATGTTAAATTGTACTTATAGGGTTTAGACAGTTATACTACTGGATGGCAACATTTACCATCCACATTAAAGCATTACCAATAGCCCTCCTTCTGGTGTACAGTGGGTAATCAACCAGAATGCCTATTACTGCCATGCTTACTGCCGTGGCAAAACGACAGCAGCCAAAATAAATCAGTTGCATTTCAAAGTCATTCGTGAAATGACCGCCAGGTGGCGCAAAGTGACATTTTCACTCGCTTTAAAATATAATTAAGTCATAAAAAAATGTTGTATCGAAGAAATACAATCGTTATGGTAATTTCCACATGAGTACTTTATACAACAAACATGAAAAATCTGAACCAGAGCTATTGCTATTTACTGTACAATAATGAGTAAAAAAAAAAAAAAACATTGGTTAAATGTTGTTTAGACAGACGATCAAGTTCACTAGCTGACCATTTTATTTGTACAAAGAATAAACTGTTATATAGCGTGTCTCTGTATCTGTTTATTGTTATTTAAGTCCTGGTTTATTTCGGGTACTTTAAACACATTGTTGGGTTGCTCATGTTGGGTCATATGAGATGTAGTGGGTCATTTACAAATGAACACCTGGTTGGGTTATTTTGACCCAACAACTGGTTTATTCATTATTCTCTCATTTCTCCAAATGGCAACCTGCAAAATATTACTGTTATTGTGTCACAAGTGTAGTTTTAAGAGTTGTGTAGGGAAGAATGCGTGTGTATACAGCTCAAAACCTCCATCAGTTATTAAAGATAGCGTCTATTTAGAAAAAAATGCCCCAACGATTTTGGAGATTTGAGCTTCAGGAAATCTCCCGGCGCTCTGCGCCTAACACCGGGCCAACGCAGCCTCATGTCTTGAAAGAATTTCTAAACGTTTTATAAACGTGGGCTATCGTTTTTTACTTATAATATTTGTTAATTTAATTTAAATGAGATTTGGGCTCGGGATTCTGATTCGGCATCGTGATCCTCCTCTTTAATTTCCTACGTAGTCTAATCAGCGCTCAACCGCACGCATAAAGTTTTCTAGAGTGCACCGGCAGAAGTAGACTAATGATTATAAATGCGTCGGGAAAAACAGCAAGCAGACTGACTCTGACCATTTTAAAAATTCATTGATAAATTAGTGATGGTTTTGGCTGTAGTGATGAAGGTAATCATGTCATCTCGTCGTCTCCGCAGCAGTGGACGCGCCAAAAATCCACTTTTCATACAAATTACATTGTCTAATTTTTTTTCCATTAGTTTATATAAAAGCAGATATTTCGCTTTCTATAAGTATATATTTTTTCACATCTGTAAGGCAAGTTTTGTTTAATTTTTTGACGCGCTCAAGTTCACCAAAAAAAAATACAGAACAGCGCACTCTGCTTTTAAACATTTACAAAATCATAAAATTTTTTGCACCATTGTGAGTGCGCTTAAATAAAAGTAGAGTCTTATAAAGGCTATGTACAGTAGTCTTTTAAAGTTTTATTATATAGTTGTTGCACATTAATCTGAACTTTTTTTGATGCACTCCCAGAGTCAGTTTTCTGAAAGGCTAGATATAAAGGTCTACATTTACTTTTCTTAAATTCGATACAAATAAGAAACTCATATTTAACTTAAATTCTAAATTTGTACTGTAATTTTAGTACTGTGATTGTAAATTCGTTTAATGTTTCACGTAAATGAAACACTAATAGCTAAAATAGTAAAATAAATAGTTTAATGGTTTAAATAGTTAAAATAAATAGTTAAAATATTAACAAGTGGAATGTTTGATGTCATGTGAGCATTATAAGACTTGTATTGAAAACTTCTAACTAAAAAGTGGCAGCTGGCACTCCTAAAATAGATGCAGGATTATTTTATAGTCTAAATAAAAATACTTTTCAAAATGTGGGCTATTGTTGTTTACTTCCTCCTCTTTAATTTCCTACATAGTCTAATCAGCGCTCAACCGCACGCATAAAGTTTTCCAGAGCGCAGAGAAATTTTGTTGTACTAAATAATATTTGTGCAGTATAATCAGGGCCTCTTATTCCATATTATTATCACCTATACATTGAGAGAAAGTGAAATGCACCTCTCCCCACTTTAAGACCCTCTTGGATCTGAGGCTCTTCTGCAGAACTGCAGTGCTTCAGGCCTCTTTTTAAATTTGTGTAAATTTCATCTTCTGGATTCTAGATTCTAAAATTGACATTGTTACAGTTTTTAATCCCTGGAATGGAAGAAATTAAGATTTTCCTTATGGTAACATAAATTCATTGTTTTTAATCACTCTATACACAATAATTTTCTTTAGTATTTTTTATAAAATATAAAAAAATATATATGTATAAAAAATAAAAAAAAACGGGGGTGGGCCTAAGAAACACGCATCTCGGTTTATTAATCCTCGTGCCTGGTTTAGGTTTAGTATTTAGTGTGCATCGTTTGTTCGGTTTGTACATCTGTTATATTACTATGATAACACTCCTTTTATTTGGGGTAAAGTGACTAATGTGCCTAACTTTTTCCAGCAGAGCCTCTGTTTCACTGAATAATCCACGACTTTTCATGAATATGTAAGACCTACTGACGCATCTCAGGTGACACACACGCACACACACACCAAAACACACAGAAAGCAGACCAAACGTCATCAGCATGTCCCTCCCCCAAATAGCGCAGCAATGAGCATTTACCTACATCTGAACTGACTCGTTTACATAAATCACTGATCAATAGCTCATCATGTCAATTTATTTATACAGATGTACCTGTTTTACATGGAAATTTACAGGCTTGTTACTGAATGACAGAGCCATAAGAACAGTGGTAGCTGGCACACCTACAGTAAAATAGATGCAGGATTATTTTTTATAGACTGAATAAAAATGCTTTTCAGAGAGTTTTCTGGCTATACGCTAGTGTTACACATGATAAAATCTAAAGTCTAGATATAAAAGTATACATTTACTTTGCTTTAATTCGATGCAAATAAAAATGCCTATATTTAATTTAAATTCTAAATTTGTACTGTAATTTTAGTACTGTGATTGTAAATTTGTGTAATGTTTCACTTGTATTTCATAAGGTTTTGCCAGTGGTGGTATAGTACATCGGGGGTCATTATTTTTTAAAAACAGTTAGGATGATCATAACAGCCTACTGCATTTCATTCTTATAATAACGCAAAAACACAAGCAGAGCTGAATGTCATTGACATCTGCTGACGCAGCAGAACATCCTGACAATGTTTTAATTTTACTGTCATCTATTTCAGTTAATAAATCTACTACAAATTTAAAGAACACAAAATATAAGATGACACAAAACCCTACATGCGTAGCTTTTCTAATTACACATGATAATATCTAAAGGCTCACTGTGTTAATGTTTACTTCGCTTAAATCCTAATAAGATTTAATTTAATTTAAAGTCTAAATTTTTACTGTAATTTTAGTACTGTGATTATGAATTCATTCAACTACAATGTTTCACTTGATTTTATCCGCTACTACATGCAGATCTAAAGGAGCGCAGCTCATTAATCCTTAAGAGAATGAACTAAGGCCTGAGGCGTCAATCTATAGTTATATAGCGCCACTTAGCAGTAAAAGCCAGCAAACGCACAAACCCAAATGCTGCCGCCGTGAGACGTGGCGGTAAAACGATTATTCCAGATGGAGTACTTACTGTACATGCATTAACCACAGACAAGAAACAAGGTACTTAAATCCTGACTATTTCCTGAGTGAATGCAAAGTACATACATGTCACATCCTTCTGTTACTATATCAAAGAGCATGAGCTAGTCACATGTTCTGTGGAAATCCTGGGAAACAACAGGCACGAGTTTAGTTTCTTATAAGAAATGGCATATAAGGAATGAGGATGCATAAGAAAGTTAACACTTTCTAGAGAAAGTTAACCATGTTTAAGAAAGGTATCAGAAAGCGAACACAACTAGCAAAAAAGAAGCAAAATATTATTTATAGCAAACAGACTGCAAGAATTTAGTTTGCGGCATCAACAGGAGAAAAAAGAATTGCAGTCAAAGTTTGGAAGTATGGCTTTGTCACAAAACAAGCAGAGAACAGCATATGAAAAAGCGAATGTTAATGTCTGGACAGACAATGGAATTGAACTGCTTTTGACTTTAACATTGTTGAACCTGTAGATCAAATTTCTTTGAATGAGGCAGAAGTACAGTGTGTGAAAATCCTAGTAGATCAGCATTTTCTGCTCAAACCAGACCATCTGGAATCAACAATTGTGCTATGATTGGTCACAGGAATCAGACCTATACAATATTACAATATTTCAGATCTTAATATACAGTATCTAAGATAATTCAAAGAAGGATTTACAATACAGAAATGTCCAACTTCTAAAAAGTAGTGGCATGGAGGCGATCAGCCTGTATTTAGCTTGAACTCAAAATGTGCCGTGTCTGGATTTCCAGTGGTTTGTCACTGGTACCAAACATACAGTATGAATTTTTGGGGCTATTTTTGTTCCATTGTGGTCTAGAGATCACGTTTTGATATGAGTTTTCTAGGGGTGCGTACAAAATTCAGGGCAATATGGCCAATGGGGAAAAAATGGAATTTTAGGAAAACCCATCTACCAGATTCCAGTAATAGTGAGACATTCCCAGTAGACAGGAGGGCTCAGCCTGCAAAGTGGCCCGATCCCTCCATCGGTACAACCTGTATTCAAAGTTTTCGTGCTTTAAAATAACAATAACAGGGGCACCCTGAGGACCTAACTGTGGAATACAGAAAAGGGCAAATGTGCAGCATTTTTAGCAACAGTAGTATGGAAGTGGCAGTAAAAGTGGGCTTGGCCAGGGAGGTTTATATAGCACATAAGCATATTACATAAATTTCAATTCAATTTTATTTGTATAGCGCTTTTAACAATTGGCATTGTCCCAAAGCAGCTTTACACAATCAAAAGA
>JAOVVA010000019.1:21873122-21880622 GCA_028565275.1 Leiocassis micropogon
CTTACTTTCGTTTTAATCTTTCGTTATATATATATATATATATATATATATATATATATATATATGTGTGTGTGCGTGCGTGTGTGTGTGTGTGTGTGTGTGTGTGTGTGTGTGTAGTCACATAGCTCTGCAACATGGAGGAGAATGCTTTTATTAGAAAAATATATTATTTAATAGTTGAGCATATTTACATTAAAAACCTTGTCAGTGAAGTATGAAGGCAAAAAAAACGTTTATTAATCAGTGAAAATGTATTAAGTATATTGATTTATCTGAGTAAAAACAGAAAGAAAACCCATCCTCATTTGGATAACAGTCTGATGGATAACAGTCTAAAATCCCTTCCATAACTATGTGCTACTGATGTGCAACTGTTCACTGATGCAAAACTGAGTATATTATTATAAAATATTAAATTCACATGGATGAGGTCAATATAAATTTTAGACAGAGTGCAAGTGGCGACAGAGTGCAAGCAGGACTAGCTATGACAACACAGCTAACAGTTAGGGCAGAAGGAAACAAAGATAGAATATGAAGATGCCCTAGGCTGAAGGCAGCCACTCACCCCACCGTTAACAATCCTGAGTGAACTTATGAGAGTGAAAGATGACATCATCCAAAGCATCCTAAAGGTAATAAAAGCATTAACTAGTTTTTCTGCATTGTGCAGTGATTTTTTCCCCCTTATATTTCTAAGATGAAAGAAGGCTGTCCAAGTAAAATTATCTATATAAAGCTTCAAATAAAGGGAAATAATCATGGAAGGGATTTTACTGTTGCAGCTGACGCAACAGAAAGATTATCCAGAGATACTGTGTAATCAGAAAGCTTATTTCTTGCTGTTTGTGGTCCTAGCTGGTGTCTCTTATCTAGCTTTGCTGAAATACAGTATATAACTGTCATCAGCATAACAGTGGACACTAAAACCAGTTTTATAATAATTTTATCTAAAGGTAACATATATGAAGAGAAAAGCTGTGGGCCTAAATGAGATCTTTGCAGACCATGAAACTTTGTCTTATTATGTGTGGACAAGTCACCATATAAATTAATAAATAAGACCTGGGCCAATAGAAAGCTATTCCCTTAACTTCTACAACATTTTCCAATCTATTAAGGATAGGTTAGAATTCTATGATCAGTGGAGTCAAAAGGTCACGCAACGCAAGCAAGAGGCCAGTAGTAGGTAATTTAACACTTAACCATTGCTGTCTCCGTGATATGATAAAGCCAAAGTCCTGGCTAATGCATTTGAGCAAAACTGCTGTGTTGCTTTCATGCCATTAAGTGCTAACAATTTAATGTTCTGCCTTTAGGTGCATGTGGGATTCTTATACCAGGATGGTAGCTATTCTTCTCTAATTTTTTTTCTTCTAAGAGAACAATATCTGGAGTATTGCTACTTTCCAACATTTCCAGCACTACCATGTGTTCAGATGAGATTAAATTTCTTAGACATATCCTGTAGCCTTTACACACACAGGCTCGTCCAACACAGATACAGCTTTATTTTAATCAGGACCATCATATGACTTCACTTACTACAGAGTGTGTGATAAGAACTTTCCCATTATATGCAGAACCCTAGGCTTTTGGATTCAGCAGGCTTAAACACAGTTAGGGGCAGGCCTCATCTAGTGCTGGCAATGGGTGGAGCAACTTTGGCACACAGAAAGTGCAGTCCATAAATACACCCACAAACATATTCATTTTCTATGCAGACAATCACAGTTCTATTATGCATGCACGCACACGGCAGAAGCTGTGGGCCTGTAGAATAGAGCCAAAAAGGCCTACAGCACATTAGAGTGAAAAGAAAGTCCAAACAATTATGCACTCATTTATCAACAAGTTTACTTTCTTCACAGATACAGTGTTTATGCTGCTTCATGTACCGAGTGAGTGACAAAATCTTTTTTATGCAGATAGCAACTTAAAAAGAAGAATCTTGAAACAGAAACAAGAATCTAAATCAGAGTTTACTGATGGCTTGAGGTGCTGTAGTCAGTAGTGTGGTACTAATGCTCTGACTGAGCCAAAGCAAGACAAAAGGAAAGGAGCGTTTAGATGATGGCCTGCTGGGACACCAGCCCTCCACTATCATTACCCAGCTTTTAATTACATCATGTTTGAGGAAGGGGCAGAAAAATACTGGTTTCGAAAACAAGACCCCAGTGATGAGATGCACATGATTCTTGGAAGAGACATCTGTGGGGAAAATATATAAAAACCTTTAGGGTTTTTCACATTTAATATTATACACTCATCTTAAAATCCTTTTTTTTCACACAACACTCCACAATGACAAAATAAAAACGTCTTTGGAGTGGTTTGTTCATTGATATAAAAGAGAATGTCTGTATTACATATACATATGTATTTAGACCCACCACTTACTTGGTTAAAGCACCTTTGAAACCAATGACAGTCTCAAGTCTGCTTGTAAATGATGCTACAAGCTTGGCATGCATTTTGTTTGGGAGTTTCTTTCATTTTTCTTGCCAAAATCATTCAAGCTCCACCAAGTTGGATGTGCAGCACCAGTGCACAGACATTTTAAAGTCTATCTCATACTCTATTGGGCTCAGGTCCAGACTCTGGCTGGGCCACTCTAGGACTTTGACAGAGGTGTTCTAAACCCACTCCTGCAATTTCTTGATTTATGCTTTGGGTCATTTACATTGAAATGTAAACTGTGACCCCTAGCTTGAGATCCTACACACGCTAGAGAAGGTTTTCATGCAGGATAGATTATTCACTATCGCTATCACATATTAGGTGCATAAATTTTCCCTCTTTACTGACTAGTCTCTCAGTCCCAGTTGCAGAAAAACATCTACAGTATGGTGCTGCCATCACCATGTTTGACTGTATGGATGGTTTAAATAATGTTATATGCAGTGCCTAATGTCCTGATAAAAAATCTGAGAGTACTTTAGGGTCTTTTTTGGCAAACACTCAGCAGGCTAACCTGCTGACTAACATACCTTAATGGGATATTAGTTAGAGCTGCTCTGTGTCCTAGCCAGAGAACCATTATTATACAAGGTAAGAAGGAATGGACAGAGAGACATTGCTATTCCTACATGGATCATTTTCTAATGTCATGAAAAGTGAATCTTTGTAATAATGTATGTACAGCACTGTGAAAAATCCTGAGCCACCCCTCATTTCTTTAGATTTTGCCTCCAAAGAGCCAGACAATATTGTATTTTAATGTAGTCTTGAGGAAAATTCTTCAGGTAACCAGTTTCAAAGGAATGTCTTTGTTTGATAAGTCACACAGTGACATATGAATCATTCAAGCATTAAAAAAAAATCTAAGTTAAGGCATGCACTAGTGAGAAACGGTCTAGCTGCTGCTGAGCATGGCCCTGTGTGGTGTAGGGGATAGGTGTGGTGACTGAGGACTGTTCCACTCGATGACTATGACCTTGGACATGACTTATGCGTGCAATTTTTCTGTGAAGGCTTGTGACTGCAGTCACTCGATAGTTGTATAGGACTAAAATTACCACAAATATTTTTGTACAGTAGCTTCCATTAATAAATTTAAAATGGCCTATTCCAAAAATGTAATACAAAGAATGAACCTTGCTTGTAAATAATCTAGCAGCATCAACATTGTGGCATGCATTAATCCCAATTGTAAACTACTCGTAGATCTGCAGGCCATGTTTGTGGACTTTTTCTGTTTTCATTGGATACCTCAGAGTTTTTTTTACCCACTCAAGAAAAACAGTGCACACAGACTCATTCAGTTATGCATTTTTTGCAGAAGCTCCTCAAGAGGACCTCGCATGGAGGGCAGATGTGAGGAGGGAGAAATTTTTGTCACTTTGCTGGCTCTTCGAGGAACACTTTTAATGACCATGGGTAAAATAAGTGTTGAGATGCTTTTGATAGCTGATTGCAGTTAGCTGCTAACTGGTTACTTGTATTATGTGCTCCCAAGTCATACATCTTAAAATGTTACTCCAATTTTGCGATGGCCATTCTCCCTTTCACAAAGATCTCGCTTTCACACAGAACGGCAAGTCATAATAAAGGTGCAACATTCTCGCTTTGAACAGGCCATATAAAAGTAGCTTTTGTCTTTCTTACTCTAAACTGTACTTGCATACACAAACACATTCTGCATCCTTCATTCACAGAGGGGTATCTCATTTCCATAGAGGAAAATGTCTCATTGGTATTCCAGTGGTGACACCTCAAATCTGCGCTCAAATAGGGAATAAAATATTTATGCTGTAAAATTATAGCACTCTTCATTGTCAATTTACCTGGACATAAAAGTGCATTAGATGAATCGTGCATTCCAGCATAGGCAAGTCAGAACAGACTGGGGCAATGAGGCATCATATTCCCATTAGCTACAAGAGAATGAGAAAGAGTTAGAGAGAGAAAAAGGGAGTGTGGAGCAGAAATTAAGCTTTTCGCCATCTACTATGAGTGCACACAAAGATTATCTTACATCTTTCATTCCGAACATATGTAATGTCTCACTGCTATCAAAGCTATTGCACTTCAGAAACCTCAAAGCATATGGGACATGAAGATTGCTGTCTTTCTAACTAATAACCCATATACGGACCTGTTTGCTGTGTTACTTATCAGCTTCTTGTGCTTGTTTTGTTCACATAAAAAGCATGAGTCCTCCGCTTTTCATGAGGCCTCTAAAAATGAATTAGAATATGTAGCATACAACTAAGAAACCAAAAGATTAGTTATAATTGATATGGATATAACATTCATTTATTCTTCAAATGTTCTTTTATGTGTCCTGGTATGCAGAGAAAGAACACATTCCTGGGCATGTGGAGGCAGATTTGCTGCCTCTAGGCTGGAGCGGCTGTAACCCAGCACCTCCTTAGCTTGAGCATGTGGGGGTGGGGATGGAAAACATCCCATTTTAAATATAAAAGTCAGCACAAAGCCAGCAATGGAGGACACCTACCTTATTTTATTGACAAACAGGTCGGATGAATCTATAAGCCTGCATTTTCTCCTTGACAAATAGCACAGAAGTTTATGCGTGCCATAGACTGAAATAATCTACCATAGGTTACACAGCACTATTGGTTTAAAACCACCTAGCTTTTAGGTTTCTACTCGGGCATGGCTTCACAGGACCTCTGACAGTCTGCTCTGGTGTCTGACACCATGGCATCAGGACATGACTGTCATTTGGACTGACACTTTTTCCTTCTCTGGGTGAAACTAGAGTAAATTTTCGATTATTATTTGGAATAAACAAGACATCTTGAGTTCTGTAAACAAAGATTAGTCTGTTGTGAGGATTAAATAATTGTCTACATGTCTTTTGTTTGCATTGTGGTTTGCATGAGAGCAGACAAGCAAATTGTATCCTACACAATCTACCAGCATTGATCAAGTGATATATCTTCGCATTACATATTTTAATATATAATTAACTATTATCCATCTTGAAAAGAAACAAACAGCCTCTACAGGGGTCCTTCCGATCCAAACACAACTTGGCCCAAGTTTTATGCTGGATGCCTTCTCTGATGCAACCCTTCCATTGTTATCTGGGCTTGGAATAGTCACTGCATTCAGTGGCTGGGGTTTGGGCATTGGGTGGGAATGGAACCCAGGCCTTCCACACTGTAGGTGAGAAACCTACCATCAAGCGACCATTGCCCGAAAATTAATTGTATAGTGTTCTTAAAGAAACATTACTTATATACTGTAGATACCCTCAAATGTCCACCATTGTTTTCTACTGATAGAGAGCCCATTGAGTGTATCTGGTGTCCTTTATATTTTTTCACCCTGTCCACCACTGTTTCTTATCTATGCCAATTAGCTTCTGAGGTGGGTTTAGCTAAACAGTATTATTATTAACCAATTTTTTTACAATTTGCATAGTAAAACAAAGCAAATTGTTCAGTTATGTAGGACTTTGTTAATACCATAAGTATTTTTTAAATTGATAAGACAATAATTTTTTTAAGGTTAAATTTCACCCTCATAGTAAAATAAAACAATCAGTAATACACAGAGGAACAATGGGTAAGACCTAAATGCAAGTGACTTTGTTATCTTTACAAAAGAGATATGCACCAGGTTGTGTTTACTGTTTGTGGAGACACTGTGTAGTTAACAGTGACTGTTTATACAGGTGAGGCCACTGTCCATTCATTCACCCCCTTTTTAAGGTAGCCAATGTCTTCTTATAGGAGGACTAGTGTCGGGTTAAAAAGCAGCGATGTCAGTAGGTTTTAATAAATTTCACCTTTCAAACTCGATCTAAATAAGAAAAATAAAAGCTATTGCACTTCAGAAACCTCAAACATAATTTCCCTGCTAAGGTGTATGACCTATCAGCGTTGATTCATGTGTTAATTTTTTTCCTTCTTTTTTTTAACAACAGCAATCACATTCATAATTAATCGACAAAACTGGCAGTGCCATTCTACTGTACAGAACCAAGTGGTAGTTTTTTTCTTTATATAATTGCATTTGCTTTTTTTAACAGGCGTTAATTCACCAGTAAATACAATTTTATAAATTAGTTATTGGTGCCCCATAGATAAATCCATATGAGACATGGATGGATTTAAAAGGAATCCCCTCAAATACTGTTAGGTGTTAGGGGAACTGTAGTTCTCAGTGATTCAGCAATTCTGCAGGAGCTGCACCCAAGCCCATCTCCATTTCCCCATTCATACCCCCTGAAAAAACTACCCTCCCCACATACACACATGGGGACACACAAACACAAAAGCACACCCTGTTTTTCCTTTAAACCATTGTCTTGACTCAGATTGTTCTACTAAAATCCTGAGCAGGGTTGGGTTACTTGACACTTGTTCAGACTTGTGTGCTGAGTGAAAGAAAGGAAACTGTTTTATCTATAGACTTTGCACTAACTTTAATGTAACAATGTGCAGGCACTGTTACAAAAAAGGCCACATTAACCTAAAAGATGGCCAGATGTTTGGGATAAAACAGCATCTTTGGTAATTAATGCTTGAGAAGTCTTAATAAACACCTGTATTGTGCAGTGACCATGCATTCTTTATAAACTGAAAAATTTATTACAAATACATTAATAAACTCTCCACCTACACGCAATCTCATAGGTGTTTAGGTGTCATCTATATGTTTGTTAATACATTTGCTGCAACATTAAAAAATTTTTTTAATTCAGTTGTATTTAAAAAGCCATAGAGCATTGGGTGTGGTTGCTCTTCATGGTGGTGATGGGAGTGGTTTGTTTCAAAATGCATGTTCCTATTGGTCTGATGAAAGAAGTAAAGCAGCATTACCTGAGGCAGGTAGGCAAATAAAGAGAGATGTTCAACTTGTTGCTCATCTACCCTTCTTTGTGTTCTGCAGAGACACACAATATTTACTTTCATGAGGGTTCTGTTGCTTTTTTGGGAAGTGGTTTTGGGAGTAGGTTTGATATTTCCTGCTTTAGATCTGGATCTAAACAAAAAGGTGAGTTACTTGCTAAAATATATGATC
>JAOVVA010000019.1:21885923-21899620 GCA_028565275.1 Leiocassis micropogon
TTCAAATAATATGTTTAAATAGCATTGATTTCTGTATTGTGTTATATTTTTATACTAGTAACTGGTGTTAAAAATTAATCTCTACATTAGCCAATGTATTATGATGTGGGCTGGTGTGGGCCAGAAAGTCCAGGGCCACTTTTTGGTCCCAGTCCGCCCCTGTACAGTACAATATAAATTTTATCTTTGTGGATAAATTCTGGTGAGTTTAGATCCTATTTCAGGAACACTGGGCATAAGGGAGTAAAATGTTGGGATTCAAATTCAGTGCAATGCATCATTCACATACACATTCACACCTATGAGCAATATCTCTAAGCCAGTCCACCTGCTGGCATGTTTTTTGGGTGGTTGAAGGTGTTTTATTTTATGAAGGTGTTTTGAGATGCGTTCTAAAACCTGCTAGGTTAAGCAGTGTTTAAAGCAAAGCAAATCCTGTAAAACATGTCATAAATTCTTTTATTAAAATTTTTATAAATTAACTGCAGAATACTGCTTTTGTTCAGCTTTTAGTTGCATTTGTAGAACATCAGCAAAAAACAATTGAATTATTGTTATCACTAACAGTTCTAATTGTGTTCCCATTTCTTTGTGTAATTTTGCTGTTATTGTTGTTTTATAGTAAGGAGCTTGTCTTGGAAGAATCTGGACCTGGTGGTGGAGCGGCAACCAATGCCCCACTATCAGCGCAACATGCTGGATGGTGTGTGGCCTTTGTTTTATGGCCTTGTCCTTGGAGTTGGTGGTGCACTGCTCTTAGGTGTACCTTTATTGCTCTTTATCTTACATCTTTCAGTATGTGATCTCTCTGGTGAAGCTTAATCCAACTACAATTGCAGCACCAGCAACACCACATACAGTATTGTTCCTTTTAGCTTAATGTTGTGCTATTATTAGAGAAGATTCCACTAAAATGGTCCAAGGCAGAAGCTACAGTACATGATTGTTAAAGAGAGTATATACTCATAACATTAATTTTAAGCAGTATTGTATTTTAATTGATTTTAATATGGTATTTTGCATGTTTTCAAATGACTTGTTAGTACAGCAAGAAATAAAAGGCTAATGTTCATACCTTACGTACACTATATCAATATTATCTATTCACTATTCAAAATGCAAACTTGTAAAATTCTTCTATTTGGAATCTGTATTGTCAATTAAGTTATAGTGTCACATTAAACATATTTCAAATAATGTTAAATAATTAATTTTATTAATTAAAAATACAGTTCAGCAGAATTTGTCAGTATTAACTCAGCTGGGAAGCTGTCTGATCTAGAGCTAAAGGTATTCATGATGTATTCTTCCACTGCAATAGTTTTCAGCAATATTATGGACAGGAAATGTCATTGTGCTGGGGATCTCTTGCCAATCTTCGGGACAGCTGTGTACAAATGCACCACCTCTGGATGGAGACAGGCTATATGTTGCTACCCATTTTCAGTGTGTCTGCCTTGTGTGGAGGAAAAACTAATTATCTAGCCTAGCTTGTTGTCCCCTGAGTGTACCCATAACCCCTGAAGCAATGCACTGGGCTAATAACAATGACAATGATAACAGACAATGCAACCTGCACAACAGCACTTAGAAAGTGACACAAAAGATTGGTCAGTAAGAGAAAACTATGCTGAGAACAGACTATGCTGATGATGGCTCATTATAATCAGCTGAGCACTTTATTATCAAATTAGCAATGTAACTGTGCAAAATTATTTAAATAGTCCAAACATCAACAAATAGTTTAAATATTCTCTCTGTCTTTCCCTTTCTCTTTTGCTCTCTCTCTCTCTCTCTCTCTCTCTCTGATTTCTATTTCTTCTATAATTGAACTAATTACTTCATTATACAAATCTAGCCTAATGTGCTCCTGAACCAGGCAGAACAGATTAATAATGGTGCTAAGCAGCAATTAGTGACAATTAGTTCATAAATCAACATCTAAACAAATTACAGTGTGGTGGAGGGTGGAACTGAACATTCAGATGACTGGTAGGCCAAGAGGGCATGGTTTGGAACATGTTTGTCCTGTCTTGTGGAGGGCACCACCAATGAGACCTGCTGTTTGGAATTTAGGCTAATCACCACATGCAGAGAATGCAGACACTACAACGCCCTAATTTACACTTTGTTTACAAAATTGGTGAATTTTAAATCCAGGCGGGACAGTAGTCATAATCATCATGATCACAAAGGAATACATGCTGGCTACAACACATTTCGTACTGCCTGAATGTCTTTATACTGTCTATGAGTCCAGTGTGACTGGAAAATCATTATTTATATTTAATTTTTTAAAATTTGCTTTGCAACAGTATCCATTGTTAAAAGTCCATTGTTAAAAGCACTATAAAAATAAAATTTAATTTAATTTAATAAAATATCTACAACTCACTAATGCTTAAATGTATTAAGCATGTTTTCCAGGAGGGGGTAAATTTCATGTTGCTTTAAATAAAGATTGATGGGGAGCATTACATCTTTCAACTGTGCCAACAATGATGAAACAACAGCGTCCAGTTTGTGTTATTATAGTCTTTACAGAATGGTAATAGAGTAGGCAACATTTGCCTGATTTGCTCTTGAGCCCATTAAGTCTTTGTAATGATCATAATTAAGAATATTAATTATCATTATTTTTAAGGAAATGTCTATTAATTCTTAATTACAACCTTTCAATCCCATATTTGTTGGATGTCATCAGGAATGTTCAGTATATTTCTCTTACATGTGTTCACTGGTTTTCCTCTTCTCCTTTTTGTCTAGACTGAATGAGAATATTTGGTAAAATAATCTAAAACTGAAAATATTTTGCGTTTGAGATCATTTTTACAATGAATTGCACATGAGGGTTAAAACAGAATGCAGTGTATAGCCCAGTATATCACAAAAGGCACAGATGGGTTTCTGTCATCCACACAACAAAAACAGATGGATGTCTGTTTAATAGACATTTCCCTGTCTACACATTACCAGGAGAATGTCCATGCCTTCAGACTAATTAGTAAAACTAAAGTTATTTTTTGTTTGTTTGTTTGTTTTTTACTTTATTTTTGGACAGTTCAGATACAGGTATACACAATATGTGCTTCAGCAGTGCGTGTATGGATGCCATGGGAATCATTTATCTTTTAGAAAAATTGTGTGTCTTTTTTTTCTGTAAAGCAATCTCATGTTGCCCATGTTGATAAATGTTGATTACATGTAAATTACCAAGAGTAATTATGGTACAGCTGATTTTAATTTAGTAATGCCTAAAAAGCTTAATAAATATCCAAGAAAGGAAAAGGACTCATGAAAGCGCAAAAAACAAAATGAGAACATAATCGAGAAAGACCACCACCTCAGCACCGTATGCGCTAAATATTCCAGTAATACAGCTCATCTATTGCAGCCAACATAGACACATAATACGTACAGAAAGAACAAGGTAGAAAAAAACTATTGTACCTCCTTTTGATTCTGTATTTTCAAGAATAAGATTATTAGACACAATATGGATGAACAGGGGTCTGTTCATCTGACACTTACAGATGTGTTCTAAAGCTTGAGTGACATGCATGCCTCAGATGCAAGGTCATTGATGACGTTTTCCCGTCCATGCTGATGAATTCTAATTCTTACTTATCAGGTTTGCATTACAACACAAGCACTTGTTAATCTAACAAACAAACTCTCTCTCTCTCTCTCTTCATCTTCTCTGTGGTCCAACAGAGAAGTGGGTCCAACTTGGAGTGGGTGGGTCAGGCCCAGATTGACAGCATGAAAACTAGCAGAAGTACTGTAGCATGCTTGATGTGCCAAAGAATGATGAGAAAGTTTTGTTAGTTGTCTATAATTTCTGTTTTTTCTATTTATCTGTCTTTTTAGTCTAGAGGCCTCTAAGGGTCACACAGACATGCATCACACAACAACATTTTATCAAAGTATTATCCTAGCTTGCTTAATCTACTTGCATTATAGATGGGACACGCATCTGAGGTTTTTAGCTGTACTGTTTTAATTGCCTATAAGTCAGCCTAAACTCTTCTTTTTGCATTGTTTTTCTGTCTAGTGTTTATGGTAGAGTAAGAGGTAGAATTCATCAAAGCATTCAATAAAGAAAAACAAAGATTCAATGATAAAGCCACAGTGCCATCCTGTGGTGGCAGTAAAAAAAATGGAAATATATGAGCAAACACATGAAAGCACTCTGGTATAGGATAATCATTTACTTACTCATCATCTATACCTCTTTATCCTGTAAATAGGGTCACGGTGTGGGCCTGGGACCTATCCCAGGTAACTTAAGGAATAAGTCGAGGTACACCCTGGACAGGGCACACACACTCTCACACACTACGGGCAATTTGGGAATGCCAGTTAGTCTAATCTGCATTTCTTTGGAGTGTGGGAGGAAATCAGAGTAGCCGGAGGAAACCACCAAGCATGAAGAGAATGTGCAAACTCCATGCACCCAGTCCCGAGGCGGGAATCGAACCTGGACCCTGGAGGTGCAAGGCGTCGAATAATTTAAAACAATATTAAAAAGTAATAAAAAAAACCAAGTTGCTATAGATGACACAAAATGTAATTCATAGTAAATATAATATTAAATATACAATCCAACATTATTATTCGATACCATGTAGAGTATTTATTGTTTTTGACCAAATTGAGTAGTAATACAGTATACTGTACAGTATGTAGGTTCTGGAGAAAATGCACACAGCCTAAGCAGCCTCCTTAAATCAGGGAAATTACATCTCATCTAAAGAGGGGGGAAATGATAAAAACAAATGTGCTGATAGTGTATAGTGACATACTGTACTTAAGCTCTTTACTGAATGCATACGGCATATGAAAGCCTCTGCTGCATAGACAGTCATTTGTGCTGCTTAATGTGGCAGACAAGCAGCAGCATATGGATCTTAGTGGATGAAATGTATTCGGATGAGACAGATGTGTGGATGAGTGACAAAGAGATAGCACAGCATGATACTACAGTATCATAAGAAAATAATCAGTAACAGTTAAATATTTATTTAAATACATTATTGGACACACACACACACACACACACACACACACACAAACATTTAAAATCATGTCCTGGGGAAAACCATTTTGTTTTGTAATTAAAAAAAATCACTCCGTTAAATTATCAGCCTTCTAGTGCATTTTGTAGATGCAAGTATATTTCATTATATATTAAAGTGGTGCAGTAAGTACTGACCTCTCAATATAGTTTATAATGAGATGGACCATTGTGAAACAAGATGGACCATTTTTTTACTGGTCTAGGTTATTATTATTATTATTATTATTATTATTATTATTATATATTTTTTATTATTATTATACATTCATGTCAATTAAAACTTTGAATATGCTTTTGTGTTCACCTAAGCATTTAACAACCTTTAAAAGTAGATGCTGGAAACTGTATGTAATTTTTGTGAGGAATAATAATTGTATATGCAGGTCACACTTTCCATTCTGTTGTAATTATTTTAGCAGGAACGGACCCAAATGCAAAGACCCAAGATTAGACTTTCTTATGCTTATTGTAAAATGATTAATACAAATGGTACAGAAAAATTCAAGCAAGTGAGGAATGAGTAGCTAAAATTGTCTTGTGTCTAAGGCTATGAAAGAAGCTATCATGAGGTACAATGTTTGGTACAATGTTTTATACAAAAACACTAACATACTCAACACGTTAAGTTTATCTAAAGGAGAGCTGAAAAAAAAATTGCAAAAGAAAGAAATTGTCCTTCCAGTTATAAGCTATTAATTGCTCATTTCACATTGTAATTAATACATATACTGTATGTGCACATATTTTGCATATATTCTATACATTATGTGCACATTATTTTGCCCGACATAAACAGAATTATAATTGTAATTCCTTTCTCACTGTTCTGTATCTACTCCTCTTAATTTAATCAGGAAAATCATAATGTACACAGAACACAGAATGTGACAAAATACAGCAGGGAGGAAAGGAAGGAAGTAAGGAAGAAAGAAAGGAAGGAAGAAAGGAAGGAAGAGGGTTGTGTTGTACTGCTGAAGATTTGGATTATCGTGGACTGTAATGATGATTCATGTTTAAGTCAGTTTGTTATTGTAAATGCTTCTACAGTATTTCAATGCAGAGTTAATAAAGCAATGCTGAAATTGGGACAATGTATACATACATGATTGCTGCCATGTAAAGTTTTTTGCTGAAAGTAACAGAAAAAAGTGCTTAACTTATCAATACCTTTACTGCATTACATTGTTGTTAGTCTTTCGGCTACGCCCTCCAAGATGCCCTTCCTGATGCAATCCTCCTATTTTATCCAGGCCTGGGACCGGCACTGCATCCAGTAACTGGGGTTTGGGCATTGGGTGGGAATTGAACCCAAGCCTTCATGGCAAAAATCCTACCACAGAGGCACCAATGCCCCGTTGACTGCATTACGTTAATATGAAATATTAAAAGACGTTTATGTTCATTGAGCTGCTCTGGCAGCTGTTTTGGAAATGTTATTGCCTGTGACTTATAAGGGCCCAAGCACTATAGGGTGCGCATCACCCTCCTATTTTTTTCCAACCTTTTGGGCTTTTTGGGGGTCTTAACATGTTCAAAAACTCATGAAAATTGGCAGACAGGTTGGAATCTGCTGCCATTAGGATGCCTGAGCATTGCGTGGCCCAGAGCCCCCAGGGGCCCCCACACGAGATTTTGCCGCATAGCTCATACACACTTTCACGTAGGCACACGAATGTCAGTACACATTTAGAGCTCATTAAGCTGACTAACTTTCGCACTGCATTTCCTGTGCTCAACTCAACAGGAGGTCAGTTATTTTGGGTCGTTCGCAAAAATGCACCCGTTGGATTTTGATATACTCCTCCTAGGGAATTTATACGATCGTCACCAAACCGGGCCGATGTGATCTAAAGACATTGAGGATGCAAAATTGCGGAGGGATTTTTGATATCTCAAACGGGTCAGCCGTGATATTGTCTTTAACTTACATAGAAAAATGATTAATTATTTTCTGTGTGGCATTATATTGAGTAACATTATATTCAGTGACACGTTCAGTGACATCACATCGAGGAACATCATGGTGTGATGCTTTTTTTCCAGCATCTGCAGCCTATTGAACACATGTACACATCACAAATGTTAACACTCACACACACACACACACACACACACGCACAAACACACATATCACAATGTTAACACTTTCACACTCACACAGGTGCACACACGCATGTACTGTATACACAAACGTACTCATACTAATGTATATCACACATTACAAACTTTAACACAAACACACTCACATCTCTGTCTCACACGCCCGCATGCAGAAACACACACACCCACACACACTTACAAGTTACATGTCTCACACACACACATCACACACATACTAACACACACATCACTAATGTTAACACACAGACTCAGACACCACACATAAACATGCACAAACACATTTACCTCTCACACACACCTCTCTCCCTCACTCTCACACACATTAACCCACATATATATACACACACACACACACACACACACACACACACTAACGCACTCAACAAATATTTAGGGCCCAAACTTACATTAGCCCTTTATAGTGTGTGATGTGTGCAAGTTGTGCGGTGCAACCAGGTGGCGATGGCTTTTTCAAGGTCTTAACACGCTTAAATAACACACAGGTTGTACGGAGCCCCCGGGGTGGCGATGTCACAGGCTGCTTGGGCCCATCATCGTTGCTTGCAACTATATTTGTTGCTTGTAGCTTATTGTTAGTGATACAGTACTTGTTAAAGTCCTTTGCACACAGCACTGAAATCTTTCTTAAGTCATTACTTATGGTTTAAATTAGTACCTTATGTGAGTATTGTTTGTCATATATTCCCATATTAGTCTGCATTAAGCAATTTATATTGAGTGCTGTCATAAGCCCGGGGCTAATACCATAGATTATACTGTAGATATACAGTAGACAAACTGCAAATTCTGATTCAATTCGAATCAGTTAAATTTTATTTGCATAGTGCTTTTAATAATGGCCATTGTTGCAAAGCAGCTTTACAGATGCAAAAAAATCTGATTCAAATTTTGATTCTGATCACAAAGAAAAACAATCAAAAGAAAGCTTGAGAAATAAAAACATACATAAATACCTTTTATAACTGTAAGATGGTCAAAAGAGCAATAGTGTAATATGCCCTTTTTACAATATAACATTAGTATAACAACATCAGTGGGAAAAAAGACTTTCGTAACTGGTTAATTATACAAATTACACCAAAGCACAGTTGTGTATAAGTTTCCTCCCAGTGTTTCAATCTGCCTTGCACATCTGTGGAAGTTTAGTGTAATATAATAATGCACAAGGGCGGAATTTTGTGAGTCACACCCAAACATTTCTTTTGCCATATGGATGATGCATGAGCACATGAGTAGGATATGTTTAAGTTACTGATTATTAAGAAAAAGCTGATTAAAACTCACTTGAAACTGAAAGAACATACTGTTTTATGTAGTGTCCATAAGATTTCCTAAAATATGTTTAATGTTTTCTACCAATAGAATGAAAAATAGTGATATTACATATAAGATATATGCTTGTTTTTGTTAAAGCATTTTGCAAGTTTTGCACATCAGACTAAATGCTGTTGTCCAAAGATTTTGCATATCAGATAGTACTTACACATGAAATGAATCACTATCTATTTAAAAAAGAAAAAGTTCTGTTGACTATAGGCCCTCTAATTGACCATTTAGCAAACTTTATTGTGGTCATCACAATAAAAAGTCATAAATTTGATGCTTTAAACATTAATGTAAAGACATGAGGACTCAGGACAAAAGTTATTGGAGTTATCAAGCGCATTCTGGGCGGCTATATCTGGTTTGGAAGTTGCACTCGTGTCAGATTGCAAGACCCTGCCAGGTTTGCATTGTCTGGACCTTCACAGACACTTGTTTTGCACACTTATGAGCTGTGATAGGCCCTGCACATTTCGAGACCATGCATGCCTCAAATCAACCACAATTTTGCTAGTCCCTAAAAAAACACACAGTATTATGGCCGAATCAGCCAGTTGCTCTCACCTATCATGTCAAAATGCTTTGAACAACAGAAATGCAGCTCTGCCACGGCTTGTGTGTTTACATCAACACGGAATGGTATAAGAACTCTGTGCTAGTTTCTAGCTTTTGCTCATCGTTGCTAAAGACTGTGACTATTAGATGTAGACCTTTTTATTTACCACAGGAATTCACCACCGTTTTCATTATCGGAGTGTACATTCCACCTAGCGCTAATGCTAAGGAGGCACTCTGTGAACTGTATGCAAGGATCAGTAATCTGCAGGACGCACACCCTGATGGACTGTTTATTGTCGCTGGAGATTTCAACCATGCAAATCTCAGGTCAGTGCTTCCTAAATTCCATCAGTATGGGGACTTTGCAACAAGAGGGGAAAATACGGTGGATCTTGTTTACACAAACATCCCCAGCGCATATAGGGCAGAGCCCCACCCCCACCTCAGCTATTCAGACTCATCTCTGTTATGCTAATTCCAGCATATAGACCACTCATCAGGTATTTAAAACCGGTTCTGAAGCAGGTGAAAACCTGGCCAGCAGGAGCCATCTCTGCTCTTCAGGACCGTTTTGAGAACACTGACTGGAACATGTTAAGGGAGGCTGCGACTTCACAGACTTGGAGGAGTACACGTCATCAGTGACCAGCTACATCAATAAGTGCGCAGATGACGTCACTGTCTCCAAAAGCATCCTATCACGACCCAACCAGAAACCGTGGATTACTCCTGAGGTGCATGCACTTCTGAGGACCCGAGACTCTGCCTTCAGAGCGGGGGACAAGGTGGCCCTAAGAACAGCAAGGGCCAAACTGTACTGGGCCATCAGAGATGCAAAGCGCGCACACGCCCAGAGAATCCACAAAAACTTCAAGGACAACAATGACACACGGTGCATGTGGCAGGGCATACAAGCCATCACCAACTACAGGACATCATCACCTGCCTGTGACAGTGACGGCTCTCTTCCAACATGTAGAACAATGTGACTGCAAGTAAGAACACCCCTCCTCCGAACGACCAGGTGCTGTGTCTCACAACGGCTGATGTGAGGAAAACTCTACGCAGAGTCAACCCACGTAAGTTGGTTCTCACCGACATCTTCAACATCTCTCTGAGTAACACCGTCATTCCCACATGCTTCAAGATCACCATCGTCCCTATCGCTTCTGTGTCCTGTCTCCCCCCCACTGGACCCAGTGCAGTTTGGGTATTGTTCAAACCGTTTAACAGACGATGTCATCTCCACCACACTCCACCTGGCACTGACACACCTTGACAAGAAGGACATTTATGTTAGAATGCAGTTCATAGATTTCAGTTCAGCATTCAATACATATCATCCCCCAACACCTGTTCGGGAAGCTGAGCCTGTTGGGCATGTACACCTCCCTCTGTAACTGGATCCTGGATTTTCTGACCAAAAGGCCCCAGTCAGGGAATCGGATCGGGAACTGCACCTCCCGTACCACCACAATGAGCACTGGGGCTCCCCAGGGCTGTGTGCTCAGTCCCCTGCTGTTCACACTGCGACACACAGCTCCAATCACATCATCAAGTTTGCTGATGACACGACCATGGTGGGTCTCATCAGCAAGAATGACAAGTTAGCATACAGAGAGGAAGTGCAGAGGCTAACGGACTGGTGTAAGGACAACAACCTGTCTCTAAACGTCGATAAGACAAAAGAGATGGTTGTTGACTTCAGGAGTACATGGAGTGATCACTCTCCGCTCATCGACGGCTTCTCTGTGAAGATTGTCAAGAGCACAAAAGTCCGGGGTGTCCACCTGAAGGAGGACCCCACCTGGCTCCTCAACACCAGCTCTCTGCACAAAAAAGTCCAACAACATCTTTTCTTCCTGAGAAGGCTGAGGAGGGCCCAGCTTCCACACCACCTTCTATAGAGGGACAACCGAGAGCATCTTGAGCAGCTGCATCACTGTCTGGTTCGAGAATTGTGCCATATTGGTCTGCAAGACCCTACAGCGGATAGTGAGGACAGCTGAGAAGATCATCGTGGTCTCTCTCCCCTCTATTGAAGACATATACACCACACGCTGCATCCGCAAAGCCACCAGCATTGTGGCTGATCGGACACACCCCTCTCACTCACTCTTCACCCTCCTGCCATCTGGAAAAAGACATTTGCATTTGGGCACTCACATCCAGACTATGTAACAGTTTTTACCCACAAGCCATCCGTCTCCTCAATACAAAGGGACTGGACTGATAAAACACACACACGCACACACACACACAAATCACTCAGACGATCTAAACAAAATCAGGACTGAACTGATAAACACACACATGCACAAACACTCTGATCTACAACCATCTCACAATTTGTTTATACCTACCTACCTGATCTTTTCTTTTTGCACTATATTGCACAATATTTATCTTCTTGCTATTTTTTGCACAAAGTATTTTTAAATCATTGCTGCTACTAAATCTGTCATATCTGAGCTAGTCAGCTAATTAGGTCTCTTAGTTAGCTAGCTGGTTCCGGTCGAGTTGTGTCGTAAATTTATGTTGTTGCATATATGTAGCACCTTGGTCCTGGAGGAACATTGTTTCATTTCACTGTGTTAGAACTATGGTTTTAATGACAATAAAAGCCTACTTGTCTACTTGACTTGACTTAACTTGACCTCAGCAACAGAGTTTAAGGCACAGCCCCTCTATTTTCTGAGTAGATTAAGGACAGCCAGCGTCCCTCAAAAACTGCTGTCAACTTTGACAGATGCACCACAGAGAGCATGCTAGCCAATTGTATGACAGCCAAGGCTGATAAAAAAACCCTCCAGCAAGTTGTGAATACAGCACAGGACATTGTTGACATAGAGTTTTCATCACTACAACATCTTCACAGCACTCACTGTGTGAGGAGTGCTAAGAACATCATAAAAGACATTACACACCATGGACACAGTCTCTACTGAATCATGATATCACCTCAGCCTCACAAGAGTGAGGTACAGTATTGGTTTCATTGAATTTAATCATTTACAGTACTTAGCCTACTTACCCTTACTTACTTTACTGGAGTCCTTTCAATATGCACCAATTACTCACTGAAATACAGTATGTCCAATATTTATTTATTTACTTTTTTATGTAAGTCATTTCATTTCTTATAATATGCAGTATTTTACCAACCATGCATGTCATTCAATGCCCCAATACACTAGTAGTCCATATTTGCCACACCACAACTTTTGTATACCCTCACCCTTCGTACCCTTGTTTCTTATGTTACTTATATTCTATTGTTAACTATATTTATATGTTATTGTTCTTATCTGTACTAAACGTGATACACGTGTGCATTGTGTAGACCATCATGGTCCTGGGGAAACGTTGTTTCATTTTACTTTGCAGTGTCTCAGATGCATAAGGTACGATAAGAGCCAACTGACTTGACTTTTAAGTAAAACAAAAAGGTCATCAAGGAAAACTGTATAATATTTTAAAATACAAATTATTTTCAAATACTTTTAAATATCTGACCATAGCAGGTTTTGTCTTTGCACAAGGTCTATACTTTAACCTCGGCATGCCATCTACTTTATATGTTATGTGTGATGAGAGGTAGCCACTGAGATTTTCGTTCCAACAAATCTTTCATTTTGCGAAGAACTCTTTGGCCTAGGAATATAAACCACAAATGGAAATCGATTGTAATCATACATTGCATGAAACATGACCCAATACTTTAATTTGACATTACCTAATTAACTATCTGCACCAGAAGCTTCCTCTACAATTTTATGCTTGAATTAATTGCTATCTGGGAACATTTAATTGCCATTGAACCAGCAGAGTGAGACAATGGACAACATTAATTAATATTAGCCAGAAGTGACCAGCTGTGCCCTCAGTCTGTGAACAATTGAATATACACTGCTGAGGTGGCAAAACTAAGATGTATGGCCACTTCTTCGTGTAATATTTATTAAGTGAAACAATAGCTTGTGTAAGCAGCAAATCTTTAAGATTAATTGTGCTGGTTGATCACTGCCAAAGTGTCATTTTCTTGTCTATGGTTTTTCTGGTTGGATGCTTAATTGTTGAAATTGATAGTTTACATTTTAATGAAAGGATATTTCTCAAGACTGAACAAAAGCAGGAAAGTAACTCTTACCTGACCACAACTTTACCTTGCCAATAACTGAACAAAATCTCTGACAAGCCAGTTATAGCATGTTACACAGCACCATTTTGAGAGAACCTACAGTAGGTAAAGAACATGTGTGTGCAGTGATGTTTGTAAAGATAGTGGAAAATAATGTTTTAATGGTACATGCACATAAAGATCCTCCAAACACATTATGATTCCAACTGCTGATAAAGCTGCTGAAATGACTTGTGTGTCACACAGAGGAAGAAAATAGTGTGTAATTTTACTGCCTTTCCCACTGCTTCCAATTAGAGCCAAATGCAATGTGCAATCCCTCACTATGCCATTTTGTTCAACAGCCACAGCAACCATGAGACCAGGGGTGTGTGCGTGCAGCTGTGTGTGTGTGTGTGTGTGTGTGTGTGTGTGTGTGTGTGTGTGTGTGTGTGTGTGTGTGTGTGTGTGTGT
>JAOVVA010000019.1:21919661-21934440 GCA_028565275.1 Leiocassis micropogon
GAGACAATCCTGTCTCGGAGGTCTACAGACAATTCCTTTGACTTCATGCTTGGTTTGTGCTCTGACATGAACTGTCATCTGTGGGACCTTATATAGACAGGTGTGTGCCTTTCCAAATCATGTCCAATTAACAGAATCTACCACTGGTGGACTCCAGTTAAGCTGCAAAAACATCTCAAGGATGATCAGGGGAAACAGGATGACATTGACAATAGAAAGACAGTACTGAAGATGACAGAAGGTGAATTAGTAAAACAGTGTCTTATTAAATTCTCATAATACAGATCATAATACAGTGCAGTTTTACCTACCTGTAGATTTTATAGAGACTGTTCCAAATTCAAAGTCAAAAACAAGCAAGGGGCAGGCGGTCAGCAATCAGGCTAAATTCGGGCAAACATAAAAACAAGGTCAGAACACACACCAGAACAATGTCATTAAAACTGGCTAGAAGCGAGATTTTCCAAAGAGTGTTTAAATGTCCTGGTTATATCAAGGAGAGTAGTTGGTTGGAAACAGGTTTGAAATCCAGTGAAACATAGCATGTGACTGAATCATGTGGCATGGTTTGTAGTCATGTGAAGTAGATTGTAGTGTATACAAATAGTGCAATTTAAATAAATTGTATCATTATTATTATTAAACTTCAACACCCTTGTATTAAATGCTTCAAAGGAAATATAGAAATGATTAAGCCTTTTTTGTGTCTCTAATGCCTGTTCCTTATCAATAGATGCCACTTCCACAGCTGTATCATATGAATGAGTGCTGTTTTCTGAGCACCAAAAAAATCTAAAGTATATTGCAATAAACAAATAAATATTTCTAATCCATCAGTTTTGCACAATAAATAAAGTAGTCAGTTGTCATAATGAATACTCTAAATTAATTGTGTGTATAATTGCAAAATTGAAAAATATTGTATTCTAGTAATTTGCCCCATTTTTAGCAAAAAGTTTGGTCTATCTTGATCCTGTTTAAAGCTGTTGTGGGTTTTTTTAGTACAGACATTGTCAACACCAATTTTTTTTATGCATAGCCAGAGAACTTTTCTGCCATTGTTCCTTTCCCACCCTACACTCACCCTGATGTATGCAGTATTGGTCTTATCTGTGACCCTTAATGAGGTGCCAGAAAGGGAGAAATTTTTGATAAGAATGCAGGAGTACTTCTTTTTCCTGAGTTACAGTATACTACTTAAATTCTAAGACAAAATTAAAACCCACATATGCAAGCTCTTAGGATTGTGCACATTGTCTACCGGACATCTCACAATTGGTCAAATTGAATGCTAGCTCAAAATTTCTACACCTGAAAAAAATCCAACTATTTCTATTATATATGACCCAGACTGTAAAACCCCAGCTAATCATACAAAAACGATTTTGGCTGGGTTGTTACAGACTGCACCAAAAGAGGAGAGGCTAAGGCGTTAGGTCTAGGGTTTTACAGAGCTTTTTCCTGTGGAAATCAACACACTGTTTTGGTTGAAGCTGGTCTTCCTGCAACATTTCCTTGTGTAGACTATGGGTGGAATAAAGTACGTTGTAATGAAAAAATAATGAGGAGGTTGCCATAGTGTTACTTGCATTTGTTTAGGTGACTTCGCCAAATATATGTTAAATAAACATTAGTAACGTAATATGTATGTGACTTGCCAAAAGTATTCGCTCGTCTGCCTCCACATGCATATGAACTTGAGTAACATTCAATTCTTAATCCATAAGGTTTAATATGATGTTGGCCCACCCTTTGGAGCTATAAAAGCTTCAACTCTTCGGGCAAGGCTTTCCACAAGGTTTGGTAGTGTGCTTAGGAAAATTTTAAACATTTTTGCATAAGCACATTTGTGCGGTCAGACACTGATGTTGGATGAGAAGGCCTTGCTTGCAGTCTCCGCTCTAATTCATTTCAAAGATGTCCTATCTGGTTGAGGTCAGGACTCTGTGCTGGCCAGTCAAGTTCATCCACACTAAACTCTCTCATCCATGTTTTTATGGACCTTGCTTTGTGCACTGGTGCGCTGTCATGTTGGAACAGGAAGGAGTTGGAAAGTTGGAAGCATGAAAATGTCCAAAGTGTCTTGGTATGCTGAAGAAGTTCCTTTCACTAGAACTAAGGGGCCGAGCCCAACTGCAAATGCAGTTAGACAAGTATCATTCTCCTGGCAACTGCCAAACCCAGACACGTCCAACAGATTACCAGACAGAGAAGTGTGATTTGTCCCTCCAGAGAACACGTCAAGAGTCCAGTGGCGGCGTGTTTTACACCACTGCATCCGATGCTTTTCATTGCCCTTGGTGACATTGCCCTTCTCTTGGATGCAGCTGCTTTGCCATGGAAACCCATCCCATGAAGCTCTCTACGCACTGTTCTTGAACTAATCTAAAGGCCACATTAAGTTTGGAGGTCTGTAGCTATTAACTTTGCAGAAAGTTGGAAACCTCTGTGCACTATCCATCTCAGCAACCGCTGACCTCGCTCTGTGATTTCATGTGGCCTACCCACTTCTTGGCTAAGTTGATGTTGTTCCCAATCACTTTCACTTTGTTATAATACCACTGACTGTGCAATATTTGGTAGTGAGGAAATTTCACGACTTGTTGCACAGGTGGCATCCTATCACGGTACCGCACTGAAATTTACGGAGTTCCTGAGAGAGACCCATTCTTTCACAAATGTTTGTAGAAGCAGTCTGCATGCCTACTGTAGGTGCCCATGAAAGTGACACCTAATTCAATAATTTGGATGGGTGAGTGAATACGTTTGGCAATATAGTGTATGTCCATTTTACAATAGCTGACACATAAAAATAATGTGGCACATACTGAGTGTCAGTATGTATTTGCTCTGAAAGGTAGTCATGTGGGGTCAAAGTACACAAATCCTGCACTTGAGTGAAAGTAGAGATACCCTATTCCTAAATTTCCTCAAAGTACCCACCTTTAAATTTACTTAAGTATCAAAAGTAAAAGCCTTGTGTCTTCACAGTAGCCTTTAAGAAAAAGTTTTTAAAATAAAAGTCTAAAATAAAAAAATTTAACTCTCTCTCTGTCTGCGGGTACTTTCCGTCAGTGTTTTCATTGCTGTCTAACATTCAAACACCTGCTACACGATTAAGCGTATCACTGAGGAAAGGCAAATCATGCAATTACTCATAATAGTCAGTGGGTGCTAATATTACTGCTTCAAATACTACACACTACTGTGGTTATGAAACAGAATGCCATGCAGAAGTGTAGTAAGGTATAAAGTACAGATATATGTTTCAGGAGGTAGTGGAGTGAAAGAAAAAAACACTAATTAAAGTACTCAAGTAAAGTACAGATACGTGAAATATGTACTTACTGTAAGTACAGTAACAAAGCAAATGTATTAACTAAAGTTACCTTCCACCTCTGAAGGTAGTTAATGCCTGAGAAAAAAATCATGCTTTAGAAAGTGTAGTTTCCACAATTATTGCTCACCTTCTCTGTGCTGTGCAGTAATGGAGTCTTCATTCTAGCCCAGCAAGGCCACCCTACGACTGGTAACACTAGTGTCCGCCACTAAATCTCAATTATGTGAGTAAGTCTGTAAGTTAAACTCGTAAACATTGGATTAATAACTAAATTAACATTCATTAATTTGTGGAGAAGCCATAGCTGCAGTAAGTACAGTATAAGATCCATGATAGTCCAAAAACACACAAGGACAATTACATAATGTTGTATTAAGAATTTTTGGCACTCAATATTAGAGTAATAATTCAACATAATTCTGTTCTAGCATAATTGTGCAGCTATGACATTGAAGGCAATTTGTTCAGCAATGTAATCAGGAGTCCTGGGAAAATGGATGAGAATAACCATGACCTTCTGTGTAACCTTACCATCTCGTATTTGCCCTCTAAGTGACTCGGCTGTGGTCCAGAGGACAGAAGTGAGATTTACACAGTTCTGTAGACATAGTGTCCATGGGCAGTGGGAATATTTAGTAGATTGAGATTGATGGTCTGGTCAGGAAAGTTTTATACCAATCAAACTAGACATGGCAAGTCAGAACGGGAAAATGAATGATCCAAATTCTCAGGAATTCAGTTCTGTAGCTCACAGCTGTTAAAAATACTGAAACAGTTTGTTAAAATAAGGAAATATTCCACTTATCTTATTTTTAGAGTAAAATAGTTGTTTTTATGTGATGAGTTATAGTCACAATTTCTTTTGTCACGCATTTCTGTTTTTTTGACATTTTAAGAGTAGTAATAAGTACTGTACTAACCAGTAGTTGTTTTGTACATGTTTGCGTGTGTTTTATTGATGTTACTGCATGTGAAATAAAGTGAGTGCGGACTGATTTAGACTGATTAGACTAAGGTCATCCAATCCTTCACAGGCCAGAAATCAGTTAAATTATCATTTGTGACTGACCAAGCTAGAGGTCTCTGGGGTGGGACAGAGGACAGAACTGTAAAAAAAAAAAAAAAAAAAAAAAAACATGAGAGAGAAGGAGAGGATAATGATGAAACATATCTAAGCATGTTGTACTTTAGTCATCACAAACTGTGTTGCAAGAAATAAACAACAACTTGGTAATGTAAATACATTGTAATTAAGGTAAGTAAGGTTTGTTCAGAATATTTACAATTTACTATTATAGTATAAATTTGGATTATACTATCTAAAATATCTTTCTGAGTGTGTTTGTCTGATGTGTGTGTGTGTGTGTGTGTGTGTGTGTGTGTGTGTGTGTCCAGAGGGGAGATTCCAGAGGCTCTAAGTAGACTGAAGCCCAAGGGGACCCTAGGGAGCATTGAGAAATGAAAATATTAAATTTGCACTGTTAGAAAAAGTTCAACCTCATTTTTAACACTAACAAAGAAATAGGTATAAGTAAATAGAAACACTTAAAAACATATTTTATTGAGACAACATGGTTAATCTAACCACAAACAGTCTACATACTGTACTTGTAGATACTTGGAACACATACTTTTTCACAGCTCTGTGTCTCTGTGTATGAGTCTTTCATCTCGTCACTTATTTAGCTCGCAGGACTTAAATCCTCCAAGTCTGTCCCATTTTGTAATGTTTCATTCCATTTTGTCTATGGCAATTAAAAATAATTAATCTGTAATTTAAACTAATTAAAATATATGAGCCAGGATACATGTGGAAAAATGTTTTTCATTTGTTTACTGTTTTTCAATCTACTTAAGTATGTGTTTTTATTTCTTTTAATGATGTATTATTTTATATTTTTGACTTTAGCATCTTTATTACTTTTAAATAGTGGAACATAATTAGAAAAATCAATAATTATTTTTAGCTATTTTTTTTTACATTTCACTTTAAATTAAGTATTATAGTGTACAAATAGAGAATAAAGAGACAATAGATGATTCAAGGGTGCAGTCTTGCTCAATGCAGATTAAGACTATAATTAAGAAAAGGTTTGATTTAGAAAGGGACACTTGTGATGTAACAGAAAGTTTGAGAAACCACACCGGAGCACAAACAGGGGTTTGAGGTGAAAGGAAGTAGTCGTATAGCGTGCTTAAAACCTACACATTCATCAGCCTCTGCAGAGTAGGTGAGGGAGATCAGAGTAACATGACAAATTCTCACAACAGCCAGTCACCCACACATGTGCATGCACACTCAAAAACAAACACACACACACACACACACACACACACACACACACACACACACACAGTATACACACAGTATACACAATGGGGAGTATGTTGACTATTGTCTAGCTCATTCTCTACTTCTTTAGATTGTTGCTAAAAATGAAAGGAAATCAAAGCAAAGTATCTGCATACTGTATTGTCACCTACACCAAGCACACTTTCAGACCAAAAGCTCATCAAGTTAAGCTCTTTAAGTTTAGGAAGTTAAGCTTCCTTAATGTGCCATTTTAAAACTTTATTTTAAAACACAGTTCACTGTATTATAAATTCATGCAAGTACAGTTTATGTTTTTTATTTATTTATTTCTATTCTTTATTTAGTTTTTGTCTGATCGGGTCTTAAAGGCAGCTCGTGTGGTGTATAGTGCACTGAAGGAAAGAAATCCAGATCTAATCAGAGACAGAAAACATCACCTTAAGACCTACAGGTATACCTGTTTATTATTATTAAAAGTTTTTTAATAAACTGTGTTTTTCTATTACAGGACAGAGAATGCACATTATAGAAAACATAATTTTTATCACAATGAAGGACACCCTTTTTATTTAGTGCTGATTTCATTTATCTGGGTCTAACAGTGTTTTTCTACTTACAAACCTATAAAGTAACTTTGAAATGTAAAGTTTTCTTCTTTTTTAGCAATTTACCATTAACAATTAGCAGTTTAAATCAGGTTACTGGTGTGCCAGGGATCATTTTCAGCCCAGCTTAAACTGTTACACAAATGATCTCAGATTTGTCAAAAAAATACTGTGGTATAAAATGGTGTTCATTAGTGTTTTTTTGACTGCAAGTTTCTTAGCTTATGTTGCGGGAAAAAAAGAACAAATCATCACCCCTCCACTGATATGCTTGCCAGCTGCTAGGAGAAGTGACCAAAAATCCCCATCTTGTTCTCATGAGTTCAAAAGATGTTGATTTAAGCCTCGTTTACACTGCAGGTCTCGATGCCCAATTCTGATTTGTTGCCTATATCTGATTTTTTCACCGTCTGTTTACTCGTCCTTTCAACTATGACTCATATCCGATACACGTGTTTACACTTGCCATACCATCTGAAACATTGCGCATACTTAAAGGGAGGTTCTTGCGCTACAAACTAGCCAAGATGGACGAAGGTGAAATATGCATGACACTAGCTCTGCGATATATGCAAAGTTCACAAAACGTCACCATGGTTTTGAAACAGAGGAGGAGGAAAAAACGCCATAATTGCAGCCTGTGCATATGCTTCATTCACCAAACACTGATTTCTTAATGTTATTTAGGCCAAAAATGCATTAACACAAGGCGGGGGGGCTTTTTCTTTTCCATGTCTCCTGTGATGTTATAATTCCACACGCGCTTCCACCGGAGAACAACATTACGTCATTAAACAGCGAAGAAGTCGCAGTTTTAATGACGTACAGAAAACAACGACTAAGGAAATCCGATCTGTCTGTTCACACGACAATCACATTAGCACATGTCTTATTTATATCTCATTTATTTCCACATATGAAGGAGGCCTGAAACCGATCTCGAAATATCGGAATGCATGCATTTTTTTCCTGTTTACACAGACATAGAACATATCCGATATGTGTCACATATGAGCAAAAAAATCGGAATTGGGTCACATTTACCTGACAGTGTAAACGTAGCTTTAGATCTTTTTTGGTTAGGTGAGAGGCAAGATTGAAGATAAAAAAAAGTTGTGCTGCTAAATCCCTGTAGAGAATGGCCTTTTTACTAGCCATCCTTGCCTGAAAGTCATACTTGTTCAGTCCTTTTCGGACTTTGCAGTCATTAACATAAACATTTTATGTGCTTACAGATCTCTGTTTAAGGCATTTGTTTTTGAACAGTCCTTCTTGCTGTAGAACAGGGGTCTCCAAATCCAGTCCTGGAGGGCCAGTGTCCAACACTGTTTGGATTTAACTAATCTGTTAATTACTAGGTTCAGTGGGTGCGTTTAGGTGTTGGTGAATTACAAACTGTGCTGGTCACTGGCCCTCCAGGACTGGATTTGGAGACCCCTGCTGTAGAATGTTGAATTTAAAATTCTGTGAAGATGGTCTTATAACCCTTCACACACTGATAATCAGTAACTGTTGCTTCTCTAAGTTCATGGCTGATTTCCCTTTCATCTTGGCAAGATGTTCTGCCTCTATACTGTAGATGTAGTAACACTTGATAATTAACTGATTCTGTACATTTAATTTAATTTTTAACACCAGGATGCTTGCAGTTGTGGAAGGAGGAAGGGTGTGCCTATATGTGTATATTTTTTGTACCTTTCTGTATGTTGGATTCCTTTTTGGGAAAAAATATTGCATATTGAAATTTGTTGTTTTAGTGTTGTCACATGAGGATATTGATTTGTTTATAGAAGTTGGTGAAGACCAGACAGTTATTATTTAAGACCTAAAAACATACAGGTGAAGTTGGCAGTTTACATACACTTAGGCTGTCATTAAAGGTGATTTTTTTTAACCACCCCACAGAAATCCACAGAACAAACTATAGTTTTAGCAATAAGTTAAGACATCTAGTTCATGCATGACACAATGATTTTTCCAAAATTGTTTACAGATTATTTCACTTATAGTTTGCTTTTTTCACTTTAATGCTATAATATTTAATGTTATAAAACTATTGTTTATTCTTGGGAACTATTTTCAAATGTCTGAAGGTACCACATTCATCTGTACAAACAATACTATGCAAGTATAAACACCATGGAACCGCGCAGCCATCATGCCGCTCAGGAAGGAGACACATTCTGTCTCCTAGAGAAGAATATACTTTGATACAAAGTACAAATAAATCCCAGAACAACAGCAAAGAACCTTTTGGAGAACCACTGAAGGAAACGGGTACAAAATTATCGATATCCACAGGAAAAGCAAGTCCTTCATTGACATAACCTGAAAGGCTGCTCAGCAAGGAACAAGCTACTGCCCTAAATCAACCACAAAAAGCCAGACTAGAGTTTGCAGCTTCACATAGGGACAAAGATCTTATTTTTTAAGTAATATCCTCTGGTCTGGTGAAACAAAAATTGTAACTGTTTGGCGACAATGACCGTCATGTCCATGAGGAAGAAAATGTATATGGATATATTGAAGCAACATATGAAGACATCAGCTTGGTCGCAAATAGGTCGTTCAAATGGAAAATGACTCCCAGCATACTTCCAAAGTTGCGGTAAAATGGCTTAAAGACAGCAAAGTCGAGGTATTGGAGTGGTCCTGACCACAATCAAGCATTAAAATGTGTGTCCAGAAATGAAAAAGGGAAAAGGAGGTCTATAAACTTGACTCAGTTACACTAGTTCTGTCAGGAGGAATAAGCGAAAATTGAGCAACTTATTGTAAGAAGCTTGTGGAAGGCTACCAGAAACATTTGACCCATGTACGTAAAACAATCTAAAGGCAACATTACCAATTAATAACTAAGTGTATGTAAATCTTCCTTGGAATATGATGAAAGAAATAAAAGCTAAAATAAATCTTTCTCCTGCGATGGGTTGGCAACCCTGTCCAGGGTGTATCTAAGGTTCCTGGGAATGTCAGGAATTGTGAAAAACTGAGTGTTTAAGGTCTATGTAAACATAGCAAACATTACTTGCAGTAAAATGTCATATACTGAGAGGTTTTTTTTATCTTCAGAACCTTTTTGTCAAACTTAACAAGAGGAAAAAGAGGAAAACACAGGGAATATTAATTAAGGTCCAGAAATTATTTCCATTAGGAATTTGAGTTTCAACAAACATCAACTAGCCCTAAGAACCTGGAGAAAATCTGCTAAAAAAGAAAGATAAAAAATTATCCCCAAACCAGGGTGCAAAGCTAGTAGGAGCAACAGACCTTACCCCTACCCCAACATACCGTAAGCTGCTACTACAGTACTAGTACTAGTTTGCATGGGTTGAATACTTATACAAGCATCAATTTTCCTTCTTTTTCAAGATCTGCTGACCAAAAAATTATTTTTGACTTTGCAGATTTTTAAGAGCATATTTTTTTTCAATAAAAATACTGACAGGAACAATCTGTGTTAGTGTTATATATAGTGTTATTACTTCTTTTTTCACTTACATGATCATGTAAATATTCTTTTTTTTTAATGCAGACAGTGTTGCAGTGGGAAGGAACTTGTTGACTTTCTGATGAAGCTGAATGACTGCTCCCAGTCCCGGAATCAGACTGTTGGCATGTGGCAGGTGTTAATCGATGAGGGCATTATTGTAAATGGTAACTAGGTTACATAACCTATTAATTTTTTAATTGCAAAATTTAGCAAAATTTCCATAATTCTTAACCTGATGAGAAGGTCTCCTGTATTCAAAAGCTGGTTTGTTTTGAACATAATCTCCATTTTAGTGAAGCAAGAGTTGGACTTCCATGACAAAGACACACAGTTTTACAGATTTATGGAGACTGAATTTGATCTGAATAACACAACCAGTGAAAAAGACACAAAAGATGATGAGCTTCAGGAAGGTTTATCATTCTTGGTCCAGATGGGTCCTGATGCACTTCTGAATATGAAACTACGCAAAAGGTGAGATTAAAATTAATGTGACAAATTCACATAATTTACTTTGTCATTTTGTGTGTAAATACAGTATATATTTGTGTGTGTATGTATGTGTGTATTTTTTTTTAGAAGTTTTGTTATATACAGTGTGTTTATCATGTCTTCATTACATACAAAATCATCCAATATTTCCAAACCTAATTAAACCTTTATAAATAAAGACATTAAAATAAAGAAATGCCATTACAGAAGAATATTTGCATGCCTTTAAAGTAAGCAACATATTACATAACAGACCAGTTTGCAAATGTAAACAAAAAATGTAGACTTTTACTTATAAAACTGCACAAATCTGTATCTAACAATACAGATTATTTTCATGCAGTGCATTTTCAAACCAAATATTTACTGTGTTTATTTTATTTCACGTTAGTGCTCTTTATAGAAGTTTCTTTTCTGTGGAAATGTTTTCAAAGGGATGTTTGCTTATGGCATTTTTTGTCAACCCCCCCCCCCCCCCAAAAAAAAAATTTAATAAATCAATAAATAAATAAACCCAGTGAACTGTACCCATCTACCCTGTGAGGACCAAAGGATAGCCCGCCAATCTGATCCTACAGAAAAGCCAATGCAGAATAAACCACTGAAAAATGTCAATGGCAGCCATTATAGAAAGATATCAGAACACCCAGAGCATCGCTCTGGGCTTCGCAGGCAAAGAGTTCAAGGTTGTTGACTGGCCTTCACATTCCCCAGATGTCAAACCAACCGAGCATCCATGGAATGCGCCAAACAAACAAGTCCGACCCTGAAGGGCCCCATCCTGTAACCCACAGCACCCTATGGATACGCCACTAACTCCATAGCACACGACCAGTAGCACAAAGGGATATGTTCATGTATATATGTTCCTATATATGTTCTGCTATATATTTATGTTTACTGTAGGGTTAGAGCTTACAACCTATATTGTGTATGTGTGTGTGTGTATACCTTATGAACTACCTTGTGAATCTACACATATTTTATTGGTCTGCTAAATATACATTGGACTGTGTGTCTAATGTTCCTCAGCACATTAACAGCAGATCTAAGTCTTGTAAATTTCAATGTGGGGCATTCGTGGATCAGACTTGTTAGTCCAGCACATTCCACAAATGCATGATCTGATTGAGATCTGCGGAATTTGGAGGCCAACCCAACACCTTGAACTTTCCTCAAACTATCCCTGAACCACTTTGCAGTTTGTCAGTGTACTTTATTCTACTGAAAGAGGCCTCTGAAATTAGGGACTTCTGTTGCCACATACTGTAGGATTCTACATGCTCTGCAACAAAATAGGTGGAACATCTAAAAGTAACATCCACTTGACCTCTAGGACACAAGGTTTCCAGGCAGAACATTGTTTAGAGCATCACATTATTTTGGTTTGCCTTCTTCCCATAGTGTACTCTGGTCCATCTTTTCCCCAGGAAAGTGACATTCGCCCCTCCACATGATGTAAAAGTAAATGTAATTGAATAGATTAAACCATCTTCTTCTTCTAGTGCTCCATGCTTTATTTCTGGTGTTCATATGCCTATTGTAGGCACTTTCAGGTGTGACATCTTTCTATCATTGGAAAGCATTAGCGTTTGAACCTACTTTTATGGTCCATTTTTGGTAGATAATAATCACTACTTATCGGGAACACGCCACAAGACCAAGGCCCTTGTCAAATACTTATGCTTAAACACAACCACAATCATGGAAAAGACTCCTGACTTGTCACTTATCCAGAAAACACCAACACCCTCCACAAGAAGGGGAAGGTCATCGCTAAAAGGGCTGGCAGTTCGCAGATTGCTTTATTGAAGCATATACATGGAAAATTGACTATAACCAAAAAGTGTGATGGGTAAAGGCACAAAATAAACGGTGTCTGCAGTCTTAAGATTGTCAAGAAAAGCTGATTCAAGAACTTGGTAGAAAAAAAAGCTTGAAATATTTCACTTTAATGAAATCCAAACATCCAATGAATCTAGACACTGTTCAGGCATAATATTAAATACATAAATATTAAAAACCACCTAGACTCCTCAGGATGTCTAGAGGTATGCTGTGGCGGAGGGGTGCATTTGTGGATTTGTTTGTCTGGCGTGTCTCGTGGATGATCATTCAGATTGGGTGTGGAAAGTTTGGGTGTCGGTCAGCCGCTATTGGGCTCTTGTCGTGCTGGGCACTGTGCACAATGGACTGTGGTTTACTGGGTCTTCTGGTAGTGTTCTGTCTGTGGGAGCTCACCAAATAGCATTTGGTCTGTACAGGCTTAAAATAGCCTATGATCCTGTCACCAGTTTACTGGTATATAATTGATAATCTGTTACTGAAAAATTAAAATACGTACATTGACAATAAAATTCTAACAACAAACTACAGCTAATTATTCTATAAAATAGAATAGTGCTATTTTATAAATGCATAAATGTACAAATGCATGGAATAATGTCATCTACAAGACTTTTCATTTATATTGGATTTTCATTTATGTTGGATTTTTGTGATCCGCAGTTCACACATTGCAATTATAAAAGATTGTCAGGCAAAGCATGTATCTTTGCTTAATAAACAAACCATTTCCAAGACAACGAATGTGTGAAATTATTCAGAGCAAAAATATACATGATCAACATGCACAAATAAACAACAAGCTTGACAAAATAATGATTATATAATCCCACTATTCTTAGGAACCGCCTTGGCCAGTATGTCACATAGCATATTTTGATTACATAATAACTGTCTTTTTTATGTCAGTCCAAGCCAAAGGACAGCTGAGGATGTCGAAGTCATCTATGAGGAGCTGCTACATGTTAAGGCTGTCGCTCATTTGTCGACTTCTGTGAGTGAGCACTTTCTATGTAGCTTCCTGCTGCCTCTGTAACAAATACATGTTAACCCTTTCCCTTATCTCTCATTGTTGATGCTTCTAGGTTCGCAAAGAGCTGGCTGCAGTGCTTGTCTTTGAGTCCTATGACAAGGCAGGCACAGTGTGTGAGTGCAAAAGCAAATTTACATTTGAACAGCAGTGTGCAAGGGCAGAGGATAGCACTATTGACTTAGCTGTGTTAAAGGCAATGCAGGCTTTTTTTAAATATAAGAAAACATCAAACCGCAGTGATGGATAATGTAAGATGTTATCTGGTGGATTCATGATAATTTAATATTCAGCTATACATTTGACAGAGCTGGTCTTTGCATGTTGAGTAGGAAGTGTAGGAAGTGTAGGCCTCTCCAGCTGTGGATCATTATGCATCAAAAGCTGTTAATATTATCATTGAATTCACCCTCATTGCCTGAAAATCATAAATATTATTTGATTAAGACGAGTACAGACTTTCACTGGGAAACTAAAAGGTATGAAATTGATTAGCCACCCCTAGTGATAAGTGATAATTGATAGATTGTGTATATGTTTAATGGTTTTTGTTTAATCATCAGGTTATACTTTTAGAACTAATTAACAGAATGGTTGTATGTCTATTTGTAAGTACTGGGTATTTATTGTATTATTATTTCAGTGTTCAGCCAAGGGGACAAAGGTACATCCTGGTACATCATCTGGAAGGGCTCTGTTAATGTTATCACACATGGCAAGGTAAGGTCATTAGGATGGACCTTTGTTACTGGTATGTGTTTTTTTTTCAGAACTCCTTTGTATGGTGGCCATTTAATTAAAGGCCACCACATTGTTTTACAACTCTTTATATAGTATGTGGCTTGTATGAAGAGTGGGGGAAACTTTATTGTGTTTGTGTGTGTGTCTGAGAAGGGCTTGGTGACCACACTGCATGAAGGAGAAGACTTTGGCCAGCTTGCTTTGGTAAATGATGCTCCTCGTGCTGCCACCATCATACTGAGGGAAGACAATTGTCACTTTCTCAGAGTAGACAAGCAAGATTTTATTCGCATACTTAAGGTAAGCTGCGAAAGTATGTCTGCATACAACACCAAATTACCACATGAGTAGGTTCATGCTTAGTTGTTTTCAAAGGTTGTCTTGCAGTTTTGTGGAAAAACACTTTCTAATGTATTTTAGGATGTGGAGGCTAATACAGTACGTTTAGAGGAACATGGGAAAGTTGTCCTTGTCCTTGAGAAAAGCTCAGGCCAGGAGGCACCACATCAGGGAGGAAGCAGCAACAAGTAATTTAAACATAATTCTGTTCTTACTTATTTTTTCTGAATGTCCAAAAAGCTTGATACAGTACTTATGTGTGTGTTTTATGATTGTGTCATGAACAACAGACTTAAAGATATTTAAAAGTAAATCTTTTCAGAAATGTCTCAGGTTACTTTGCTGTAACCCTGTTTCCTGAAAAAGCGGGAACGAGATGCTGCGTGAAAACGCTATGGGAGCGCTCTTTACGCGACTGGTTGTTGAAGCATGTGTGTCAAACACGCCAAAATTTTTGGCATATATAACCTCGGTCAGGTGACGTCATTTGATTAGGTGCACCCGGAGGTTATAAATAGGCATGAACCGGAAACATCCTCAGGTCAATTTTGTCTGAAAGGACGTCCAGTCACGCATACAG
>JAOVVA010000019.1:21995368-22009006 GCA_028565275.1 Leiocassis micropogon
TTATTATTATTATTATTATTATTATTATTGTAAACGTTTTTAAAACTAGGACTGTGAAAAAGGAGTTACATTTTAACTGATGTATAGTTTATATACAGTATACACTGCTCAGATTCAAACTTTTAGCTAAATTTTACACATGAAGAAACTAAACAGAAAACTGAACTCACCGTGCCGACTGTGCCATATAAAAGTCCACCGAATAACCGAAGTAGCTGCCTGCGGGTCCGCTGTATATCGACGGGTTTTCTACATCTAAGTTGAACGCGGTGGTCCAAGGAAAAATACAAGTGATTAAAAGTGAGCAGCCTGCGTGGAATAAAGTTGCCGCCGTGCTTACGCGGTGCCGTTTGGATCCCATAATACCCGAGGTGTCAGTCCACCTATCGACTTATTAAACTCGCCCGTTTCTTTTCAACAAAGGTGACGAGTCAAATGGCGTCCTCCTCAATCGGTACAAAATAAACCCACCAGAATCTAGGCAAATCTCATGTCTTTTGTACGTTCCTTAAATCGACCTTTAATGTATTTTCTCTTCCTTTCGCCAACTCAGGTCACTATAGCGCGCTCCGGTTCCACCGTCTCCTTCCTCCGCTCCCTTTCTCTCTTAATTGCGGTAATATTGGGGGAGTCGTGATAAGCTGCGTGTGGGCGGAGCCTCTGAACCGCGCGGCCTGGGCTCTGAGTGCTAGGGGGGTTTGTGGAGGATTGAAGCTAACGAAAGTATTTCAGTATGAAATTTCACTGTGAATTAGAATTTTATACACGTCCCATTAAAAAAAATTTTTCATGCATTTAATAAATCTGCTATATTGTAAAAGTTTTTTTTTTTACTTGTTAGGGGAATATTTCCTTTTTAACTACAGTATATAATAAGTTTGTTTAATTTAAAAATTAGCCCTAATACAAATGTAAAAATATTGAAATACAGATTTGATGTAAATTACACAAAATGTGAATCATCTGGGATCTTGAGAGATATGTGGGAAGAGTTGTCAAAATAAGAATATTAATAATTATTCATTCATTCATTGTCTATGCCACTTATCCTGTACAGGGTCGAAGGTCGGAGGAGACTTTGGGCACAAGGTGTGGTACAGGGCAGAACAGGGTGCCAATTAATCACAGGGCACACATACACACACACAACCCGCGATTTGGGAACAAATTAACCCCTAATTTGCCTGTCTTTGTATCCTGGGAGGAAACCAGAGTACCCAGAGGAAACCCACTATGCACGGGGAGAACATGCACACAGACTCAAGGTGGGAATCAAACTCTCGATGCCATAGTGGAAACCAGTATTAATCTTATAAATAATAACAATAATAATAATAATAATCATCATCATCATCATCCATTTTCATATGTTTTAATGTTGTACTCAAATTGTGTTTTAGCAGTTGACAGTAATTATCTAACTGCTGAGTTCAAAAGCTGCTAAAGTAGATATTCTGAAACTTATTAATTACTAAACAATATGGCCAAAAGTATGTAGACACCTATCCATCACACCAATATGTGGCTTCCCCGAACTGTTGCCACATACGTGGAAGCAACCAACTGTCTGGAATGTGTATTCAGATGCATTAGGATTTCCCTTAACTGAAACAATGTGACTTAGTGCAACCCTGTTCCCTGTCCCTGAGCACAAAACTAGATCCATTAAAACATAGTTCCTCAAGGTTGTGTGGCCTGTACAGATCCCTGACCTCAACCCCAGTCTGAACACTTTGGTGATGAATTAGAACACTGACTACATACCAGACCCCCTTGCCTGACATCAGTGGCTGACATCAATAGTGCTCTTGTGGTTGAGTGGGCACAAATCCCACAGATCTACTCCCAAATCTAATCAAATGCTTTCCCAGGAGAGTACGTAATTCTAAAACTAAATGGGATTTAATCTAAAATGGGATTTTCAAAAAGCACATAAGGGTTATATGTACTGGGTAGCTATACCCTTAAGACATTTGGGTTTGAGATTAAAAGATCAGTATAGGATGATGGATCAGCTCTTCAGCTTTCATTGTACATTTTCTTTAACCCACGCATTTTCCAGTGATTAAAAATACTGTAAAATATGGAATGTTTTTCTTGCTGTCTATGTATTTCCTGTTAGATTGATTAATTTAAACAATTAATATCACTGACTCTCTTTTTGTTTAAGCCCTTGGTTTCAACTGTGAAGAATGAATCTGTTGTTTAAAAATAGCATAGCTAATCTACAGTAGTTTGAGAGGAAACTGGAGAACCTGGAGAAAACTCCTGCAAACACAAACGGAAAATACATGTCTGTGTATTGGACCAAGCTCAGGACAAAATCAAGGACCCTGGAGCTGTGTGTAAATAATACATCACCCACTGTTCCACCATGCCCACCCTATTTTATTTACATGAAATGCGTTTATTAATTATTAGGATGGAATCTCGTCTCATCTGTCTTTGTAAATTAAGCTTTAAATCTGTCTGTAACTAAAGCTGACTGTTTCAGCTAAAATGTTGCTAAAACTATAACTACTATTTCAAAAACTGTTTACAGTCTACTGTCTATTTTAGAAACTGTCTACAGGTACATAGTTTCATGTGTTTCCCTGATCATACCCTTAAACATCTTCATAAAATTGCAGAACCATCAGACAAATTTTAACTGAGATTCACTAAAAATTATTATTAAATGTTTGTAACTAAATTAAAATTCTTAATTGAAAAATTCTTCAAGTTCATTACCATAGGTCTGTGTTCTGTATGTGATGCATTGTATTTCTGCTTTTTAAAGATGTACTGTAATGTTTACATTCATTGTAAAGTGTCCTTGAGCTCTGGAAAGGTGCTATATGAATAAAACTATTATTATTATTATTATTATTATTATTATTATTATTATTATTATTGTGTAGTCAAGCACAGAAACGATTAACTGGAAAATTGAATGGAAACTGTTTAATAAAGCACAGTCACAGAAGACACAATAATATTAATGCTTTGATGCTTGTAGTTGTATTACTTTGCCTATTACGTATAATGCAAATCAAAGTTCTTTCAAGTAAAAAATAAATTAAATTATAATTCAAGGTAATGATATTATTCATATTGTTTTCACCCATGCAAAGGCACCCATATTTAACCCATGGTGAAAAGGCCAAGGTCAATGTCCATGCAGCTGCTTCTAACGTGTCAGTTAAAGAGGGCAGCTTCATAAAAGCAGAGTTAAAATTCATTAAGTAATAAAAATAATAAGATAATGAAAACAACAGTAAGATAAGAAGGATAAAATAGGATGAGTTAAGATAAAGACATATCTTTATTAATCCTGAAGGAAATTGCCGTTCTGCAACAGCATTAAATAACACAATAATAGAATAAAATAAAATACAGTAGAGAGTAAATAGTAGTAAAGCAAAAACAAACACAGGTACTTACAAAAAATGTGCAAAAAAAAGATGTTTATCATGTCTGCTGTATTATGTACAAAACCATTCACTATTCTGCACAAATCTGCAGCTAACACTACTGATAATTTTCAAGTGAAGTGTTTTCACACAAAATATTGACTGGGTTTATTTTATTACTCTTTAGTGCCCATTTAGAGAAGTTTCTTTAATGTAGAAATGTTTTCAAAAGCATCTTTGCTTATGGCATGATAGCACCTTTGCTTATGTTCCCAAAATGTTTGCACAGTATTGAAAGTAAAACAGCTGTTTGGTTTAATTAAATGTTACTAAATCCTATCTCCTTGTAATCCAAATGTATTCAAATGTTTGAAGAGTTTAGGTTTTGTTTAGCTTGTTTAAAGACCAGACATGTATGGGGAATTAAACTTTCCCAGTATGTTAATGCTAGATGATATTAGCCAGGTAGCATCCTAATAGTGAGGTTTTTTTAAAGGTCCTCTCCATATGTTCATTGTTGTAATCACTACATAGAACTTACATTCATTACAAGATAAATAGGTAGGTCACTTAATAAAGAGCTAATGTAAGAAAAATTACAAAGAATACACAGTTTTAATTCAATTTACACAGGAGCACAGCTGTACCGATTGACACTACTGTATGTAATGAAATTAGATGTAATGAAAGTAATTCAATGAACAATAGCATATAATATATAATAATGAAAACTCTGCCCAGTTACTTGAACTAGCATGGAATGGTTTGTGTGATTAACTTTCTGTTTCAGCAGCTGAACTGGAGCCAAATTAGGTACCTCAAACACAGTTAACAGCAATTTGGAGGAAGTATGTGATCAGACATATTCTATTTAAGACACTAGGGTGTTGAAGGGGGAAATTCACAGCTGTTGGGGGCAAACGGTCAACTGTAATCATAGCCTAGTTTACTCGTATATATAGAAAGAACGAGATAGAGAAGTCATTTTAGGAATGGAAAATGGTGTAAGAATCTGGCATCACATATTTCATACATGTGACTTAGTTAATAGTAAGACTTGTGTTCTGGTTAAATAGCTATTGTATTAATTGATTTTCTTTGATATCTCTGACACTTGTAAATGAAGCCATGTGCACATGTAATATGTTATGCCAGATTCTTACACCATACATTATATTACCCCTACTAACATATTTCCCTACTAAAATGATCTCTCTATCTTTCACCACATTAGACTTGTACAGATGATTTTGGTTTGAATAGAGAGTCCATGTGACCAACATGGGTTAAAAGTCTCAGTGACCTGGAAAGGCTTGAGGATACATAGTTTGAAGAGAGATAAGAGGATTTCCAAAGAGTCAATTACTCCTTACTTGTCTTCAGCTAAGATAAACTCTCTCTTCTTGTAGACATCACTTTAAAAAAGGTCAACCCCACCTACCCCTTAGCTAAGTGCCTGTAAATTCACCACACTAACTGAATTTTGTCTGTCTTTCTCTTCCATAATATGACACAGGGAAGGATATGTGCATTTTACTGTACAATAAACACATCACTCATCAACAGCCTATGGTACAATATTACAGTAAAAATCCTGTTGACACAGTAATGAAAGGTGCAGTTACAACATGAAATTGGCTAATGCGTACTCTGGAGAATTCATGAGTAACCAGAATAGATTAGGTAATGCAGCTGGATTTGGGTGTTAGCATCACATGGAGGGTTTGTTATCTGTAGCTTATAAGTTTGCTCTTCAGACATACTGTAATATTTAGTGATAAATGTCAATTAATTAAAAATAATACAAATATAGGTCTGGGGTGTTAAAACAGAAATTGAAAGTCATTAGATGCTACAAAATTGCTTGGCTACTCAGCACAAACATCTGATGCACATGCCAGATGTGTCTTTCCTTGTTTGATAGGTGTTGATCAGATGATCTTACCGATCTTATAAGAAATATTCAGCAAAATATGCTATCATTTACAATTTAACCAAATTTTTACATAAATTTTTACATTTCCTTCTTTCCATTTCACTGCATGATTACAAGACATTTGTGTCCTGTTTCTTTTTGCCAAGCACATTATGAGTGGTGTTATGAGGCTTTCTTATGGGAATTAAGTTACTTCTATTTCCCCTAATTACACATACAATGAGGAGGAGACCATTCATGCTTTCAGTGTGACATCACACACACACACACACACACACACACACACACACACACACGCATGCACGCGGCACACTCACTCACATAGCAACCAACATGAGGCCCAACAAAACACATAAGTGCCTCACACTGTTCGCCCAAAATAGTTTGTATAAATATAGTACTTATGTCTTGTACTGTACACGCAGTGCTTATGCTTATTCTCACACTTATGCATCCCTTATGCATGTAACATTCTGGTGAGCATCCTTGTTTTTAAAAAAATAAAACATTAATTTTCGCAAAAACATTTTGATGTACATAGTTACATAACCTGCATAAACCTTCAAACAATGCAGCTTAAATATAATAATAATAATAATAATAATAATAATAATAATAATAAATAAACATATGCATGCTTTTTACACTATGAGTGCAGTAAATGCAAGGCTTAACTATATTATATTCTTGTACGTAATAGTAATTCAACAGGTTTGTACCTTATTTTGAAATTTGATAAGACTTACTTGTATTTTTCTCAGGCAAAGTAGGGACATACACTGTATATGTTTTCCTGTCTCTGCAACTATTTAAATGTTTTACATTCATACTCTGTAATTCTTTTTCTTGTTGCTCTCTTCATTAAAAATTTACTTTTTAGAAGCTAAAGGTTGGAAACTACTGAAATCAAAGCAAATTACTATTTATAATATAACTTAATATAACTTGTAAAAATCTTAGATATAACAAAAATTTTTATAATATTATTTACTTCGAATGCTACAACAGTGATTGTTGCTCCGGTTGATGCTCATGGAAAGTACGGCTGATGTGTTGATGTTTTGTTCTTGTTGCTTAGGCCCACCACAGCTCCTTTGAGGAACTCCTCCCCTGCAGTTCTGCTTTCCCTCTAAATTTTCACATTAGTAACAAATTCATGCTATTGCAAATAACAACCAGATACATATCTGTGTACAACAAAACTATAAATACTCTTGTAAAGGAAATTTTCTCCAGAAGTGAAAGTTGCACAAGCATGTTGCTTTACCATATATATCTGTAGAAGGAATCATACTTTGGATTAGCATGATCGCTCTCACCCTACATTCATTTATATGGCCACTTTATTAGGAATACACGCACAACATGAATAGTCATGCAATTCTTCAAATATTCGATCGAATGACAACAGCACAGTGCATAAAACCATCAGTAGATAAAGTTAACATTCAAATCAAACAACAGAATAGGGAAAAATGTGATTTGGCTCTAGCATAGTTAATATGGGTCAGTGGTAGCTCAGTGTTTAAAGGGTTTCTTGGTTACTGATTGGAAAGTTAGCCTTTTAGGTCCCAGCTCCTTTGTGGGCTCTTGAACAAGGGGACGCCATATCATGGCGAAATGCGCTCTGACTCCAGCCCCCAGAGCTGGGATACATGATGATTTCCCACTTTTATTGTGCAGTAATGTATATGTGACAAATATAGACTTGACAAACTAGTATCAGTATAACTTACAATAATACCAGATGTGGTGACACAGTGGCTTAGTGGTTAGCACTGTCGCCTTGCACCACCTCCTTGTTTCCTCCAACATGCAGAATAGGCTAATTGGCATTACCAAAATGCCCGTGTGTGTGCCCTATAATGGATTGGCACCCCATGCAGGGTGTACTCCGCCCCATGCTCTTAGTCTTCTAGGATAGGCTCCAGGCCCCCCATGACGCTGTATACAGAATACAGCAGTATAGATGATGAGTGTGTGATACCACAAGTATTTCCTACCTGTATGGGTTTTTAACAGGCTCACAAATTGAAAAAAATGTGAAAAAAGTGATTTTTTAAATCTTCAACTTTCCAGTGTCACTGAGTATCTGAGATTTCACCCTGTACCCTACAGTATATTCCTGTTCTCGGCTGACAGAAGCAAAACTCGATGTGATCTTCTGTTTTCCCAGTCCATCCAGCTTAAGAGTTCGTCATGCCTGCAGAACTTCCAATCACTGGATGTTGTTGTTGTTGTTGCTGTTGGAAAGTTGCTGTAAAGTCTAGTTCAGATATTCTTGACTGAAGCTCTTGCTCTGATGTTACATACATAGATTTTATACATTGTGTTGCTTCTAAATAATAAAATTAGACAGTTGCATGAATGACAAAACTGCACAGATGTTTCTTTTAAAGTGACCTTTGAGTGTACATTGAAAATAACATACATTGCAGTTATGAGTTTTAGTCATTCCTGTTTGTTTACTGGGGAAAAAAAATCCATTCAGTCTTCAGTTAAGACATGATCCAAGCTGTCGAGTCACCATCAGGTCCAGAGCACATCAATGATTCTATAGAAGGATCATCACTGTGGCTAATTTAGTCCTGTGCCCTCACCAGGAGTCTAATTTGCTTTGAAATACTTAGCAAATTAAAATGTAATGTGACATGGCACTGACTCCAGCCATAATTAAGTTACATTACATCACTCATAATTTTCCATCTAATGTTACCAGGCCCCTGTTTTCTTATCTAAATTAGCTGTCTCCAATTCACAGCATGAAATTATGTAAAGAAGTGTAGCCAAAAGTGTACATATTTAAATTTTTTGCATATAACGTACTGAGTAAGACCCCTAATTAAAATTTGACAAAATTATTTAGTGTGTGATTATTTTACATTAGTTAAAGTGACTTAGAAAACTACTGAGTACTATTTTAGAATCTTTTCACAATACGATGCCACCATGTCATTTATATTGCAATGCTATGATGACCTCCAAGTTCTATTCCTTCTCACCTTAATTCTGTTGACCTCTTTATTTATTATGTAATTGGGGGAAATAGAAGCAACTTAATTCCCTCTTTTTATAGAATCACAAACTGCAAGGAATGTTAACAAATAGGTCAATAGAATTGTGTGAAAGGCAGATAATCTGTAGATCCAAGTCATGAAATGTTAAGGTTCACAAAGCATCCACCCATTACCTGTACCACTTATCCTGTATAGGGTGACAGGGGGTCTGGACCCTATCCCAGGGAACCCAGGGCACAAGTCTCAGGACACCCTGGACGGGTGGGCACAAGCACACACCTATTCATACACTATATACATACAGTCAGCCTACGAAATATGTATTAGGACTGTGGGTGGAAACAACATTACCTGAAAAAAACAACCAAGCTCATGGAGCCTCTGCAAACCCCATGCACATAGAATGGAGATGTGATTCAACACCCCAGCCACAGATGTACAAAGCAACAGTGTTAACCACTAGGCCACCAAATTAACATTCTTATTCTTTAAAGTGTGTTTTTCAAGGAAGATTAACATTATTTAACAATTATTTAATTTCAGAGGGTTACAGAATAACATTATATAAATATAAATATTAGATAAGGTTGTATAAATAATGATTAACTAAATAACTAAATAGACTGTAGTTGAGTAGCAAATGCCTTACTGTATAGCATTTTTAAATTAACCCTTAAATACTTTTTTTTATTTATTACAGCACAAGGCACACACATTAACACTGGACCACCTGCCAGATCTAGACTTCACCTCCATGCTCTTTGCATTTACTCTTCCTGTTTAAGTAACAATGTAACATCCACGTTCTGGCCCCCAACCATGCTTTATTACCGGGCTCCTTTTGCTGTGGGGCTGACCTGAGGCCCATGTGGAAAGGAATGTGCCCATAAAAAGTGTGTGTGTGTGTGAGAGAGAGAGAGAGAGAGAGAGAGAGAGAGAGAAAGAGAGAGAGAGACTCATTAGGGAGCAGATGTATGAAGGTTTAGAGCAGAAAGCAGGCACTGTGTCAGCACTGAAATAAAATATAGGGAAATTAAGATTGCTTCATCATAAATGCACACACACACACACACATTTACTTGCTTTACAAATGGACAATGCACTGAGTGTCAAGAAAACGATCTAAGCACTTTTAGATATACACAGAAACAAACAAAAAAAATCTACAAGAAAAAAAATTTAATGGGTTATTTTTTAATACATTTCTCAATTAGGTATGCATTGAAAACAGGACTGGTGGGGGGCATGGAGTCTATTCCAGGAGATTTAGGGTACACGGTGTGGTACCATTGTGTCACATGGTACAAACACATACTCCAGGCAATTTGGGAACACCAGGTAGCCCAACATGCATGTCTTTGGACGGTTGGCGGAAACCAGAGCACCCGAAGGAAACCCACCAACCATGAGGACAACATGCAAACTCCACAGGCCTGAGCTGGGAATTGAACCTGGATCCTGTAGGTGCAAGGTGACAGTGCTAACCACTAAGCCACTGCGCCGCCCCATTTGAATTTACATTAACTTTAAACTAAAAATCTTATGATGGTTTGAAGTTGAAATTTCATCTTATAATCTATAATGTATATGATAGGCTATAGGTATAGGCTATAATCTGTGGAAATTTACATTATTTGTTGATTTATTTAATATTTATTTAATATTTATTAATAAATTGCACAATAAATTCACAAACTGCAATCTTTGCAAACTTTATTCAAAATGTTCAGCAATCACATTGAGTTTTTTAATGGTGTTAAAATTGCCTACAACATGGGACTCAACTTTCCCCTTTATCATGGGCTTGTGGGACAATGGTATTTATCTTTTGTTTTAAGTATTTGAATAAAAACAATTAAGTAAACATCACATTATTGTGCATTCTGGGATCTAATTTAACTGCTCTGCTTCCTGTTGGTCAGACAATATTTTAAAATTAAAAAATAAATATCTAAGGACTTCAAATAAGAATTTATACTAATGGATAGATGCATTTTTTTTTAATTTAGTGTATGCTTATATTCTCTGCATTGTTTCATATCTTCCTTGTATCCTGTGTAGATTTGTTCAGTCATAGGTAAAGTTGTGTTTAGAGAGGACAGCACTCTCACTCACAGCAAAAGGTCAAGATCAACTAAACACAACACAGCACTTCCATATAACACAGTGTTCTACTTAGGTGAGTCACTCATTCTTAATAAAACACTAACGCATGGAGTTCCCCAGAGTGATGGGGCCTTCCTTATAAGTCAATGTTAATTTTAAAGCTGTGTGGCCGCTAAGGGGTGATATTCAATAGAGGGCCTTATATAGATTATACCGACCATGAGCAGGAATGATTACAGTATTAACACCATTGTTTGTGATAAACTGCACAGGGCGAGAAGAGTCATTTGGGGGTCAAGCCAACATTCCTCTGCCTCCTGAGAGGTTAAGGGTAACTTTTGCAAGATGCTACTATGGAGTGAACATCCTTGAACAATGTCTGGGGACCAGTAGGGTGGTTTATAGAGGTTTAACTGGGTTTAAGATTGGTGGGTCAAGAAACACAAGACTTTACACATCCTGAGTCATGCAGCAGGGTTGATTAAAATAATACATAAATAAAGTACAAAAAAATGCATAGATCATAATTAATTAGACAATTTCAATATTGCAAAAGAACCTTGCATGAACATTGTGGTTTGTCCACTAGCAGCAGACTGTGTTACAAAAAAGGATTAGAGAAATAAAGCAATTAAAAAGGCAAAATAAGAAAGAAATGCATGATTAATCACTTTGGTTCTGTGTAAAATTTCAAGCACTTTTGATTTCATAATTTATATAGCTGATGCACCATTAACACTATAAAATAATATTGTAATTACAAAAGGAATGGCAACATGTTGGATGCACATAGTTACTTGTTTATTATATCTAGATTCTACATACATTTTTTTACATACAAAGTTTTTTTCTTTTTTTAGCACTTAAATTTACTTGAATTTTGAGTTCAATTTATTGCAGCCCAGCTGTTGCTATGCACAGTTTAAAATCCTGTGGTCTATCAGTGTAAAACAACCTCCACGGGAAGCCCAGTGACCACATATTTGGGTGGTAGACCATTCTTAGCATAACATGAACACACTACCCTGTCAAAACCCTCTCAGTGTCAGTGTTGCTTTGAGTCCACCACCTTATGATCCACCACCTACAGTAAGTACCATGTGCTCAGCAGTGATCCTTTGTTAATTCCGTCCCATTAATAGAAAGAATGGCTCTGCATTACTAGTAACAACAGAGAAGAAGAGATGCAAGAGACTTTTGTAGACAGGTGGCAGCCTGGAGGCCTTACTTAAAAGAGTCTAATATAAAACTGTATACTTAAGAATATTTCAATGCAGAATATGGTACATTTTTAATAAAAATGTGCAACATTTTCAAACTGTTTCCTCTAAATAAAACACTATACTGGTTAGCTACAGTATATTAGAAAGCTTTATACATGAGTAAATCAGCTCATCATCAGAGAAACATGCACATATTGAAATGTTTACACTACCATCCACCAACACAGCACCTTTTATAGCCATCTGTGCTCTACCAAATAAGCCCATCTGAAAGTGACTAAAGAGGTTCTACTCTCTAAAGGATAATATTCTGTCCGCCATAATGAAATCAGAATTTTTATATACCAATGTCCATGTCATTCTTTACCATTCATTACTGACTGATACTGTGATTTATTTATTTTTTGCCATGAAAAACAGCATACCAGATGTTTTGATAAAGACTAAGAATCATTGCAGGCATACAGACACAACTACTTAAAAGGTCAAGAGATGCTGTGTTTTCTATCCTGTCTGAGAGCTTAACAGATGACCACTCAAAAGTGTTCCCAGAAAACCGGAAGGAAAGCATGAGTTACAGTTTAAGATGAAGTGCCTCACACAGAATTAGAAACTCATCGACTTATATTTGTAATTTTTAATATGTTTATTCTTATAAACACTAGACACTGTCTTAGTACCTAAGAAGGAAAGAAAGAAACTTAACGTCATGTTTTTTACTTATCAGCTGCCTTTTATTCACAAGGACATTGTAGTGTCCCTGAGCCTCACATATTCCTCACAAGCACCACTTATCACCGCATTTCACGAGAGTATGCATTAAACCATCATCTTACCAGTATAACTGCACTGAAATTATCATACAGTACTAATTAAGTTAAGACGGTATGTATTTAGCCAATGTTACCATGGATATCAAGCCTCGAAATGGCAGTCATGAGCAGAGATCTAAAGCCTATTTATTTTAAAGGTTAAAGTAACACTTTTTGGAACAGGTCATACAACCTTAGACCTCAGAGCATGTGATTTAATACAGCTGTGTCAAAAGTATGTAAAGTGGAACCTGTGTTCTACTAGCACAACTTTCCTTCCTATGAATGTGAATAGTTCTATGGTTCTTGCCAGAGGTCTGGCTTACATTAAGAGATTTGGCTGGTTGCCTCTACAGCATTTTGTATGGTCACTGAAGCTGTCATTCCCCACACCCTGACTACCTTTAATCATGTCCTACAATACACAAAGACACAAATCCACACTCCTCCCATTTCCAAACAGAATATAGACTGCTGACCAAAGTCTGGAACATATGAGTGATCTGCCACTAGAGGTTTGAAGTTTGAGCAATTTGGTTGCTAGGGTGGAGAACAGTGTGTTTCATGACATGTGTGCACCACGTCATGCATCTGGTGTTTTCTAGTGTGTGTGCCAAGACAGAACTGGGCGGTCTCACATTCACACAGGCTGAATTTATTTTAATTTACATACTGCCTTTCTCAAACCTTCTGGTCTAGAAACACTACTTAGTTATTAACAAATAATGATACAACTGAGAACAGATATATCTTTAGAGCTATGTTATGAAAGACAAAAGAGATTAGACTTTACAGAAGCTGTGTGGTGGGACTTGTGCCTAGACTTAAAACCTTTTTCTGCAAAGCTTAACGACCATTAAAGAATCATTAAAGATGTTCAGAGCAAAAATCTCTTAAAAAATTTCCTTGCCCCTGTTTCCTCCTTGCTATTTAATGATCTTGTTAAAAGCGTTATAAAAATAAGATGTTAATGATCTGGATTGCAATGTTTGGTTGCTACAACACTGAAAGGCCTGCAACTCATGGAAGAAAGTCAAAGTCTGAGGATTGAAAGTGATGCTCCTGGCCGTAAACAAACAAGCAGGGTTATATGCACATACTGTAAGGGGTCACCGTGTAAGGCTTTGTAGGTGCGAAGCAGGACTTTGCAAT
>JAOVVA010000019.1:22038430-22053356 GCA_028565275.1 Leiocassis micropogon
GTGACCTTAAGAGCTATACCAGCAGGAGCTTAGTCTTCAAGTGGGACACCCAAGTTGGACAGGTCTGAAGGTAGAGGGATGTGCAAAGCGCAATCCACTTCTCCAGGCTTTGGACGCAGCTAACAACACAATTCAGCAAGGACAATACTGTTACTATAAGCAACAAGGAGAAAAACAGTGCTCGGACATGATGTGTACACATAATGCCCCCTTCACATTTCTGACTGCCCCCCCATATGTGCCTGTCTAGAACCGACCCTGATGAGGTCTCAGGTCACGTGATCTCAGTGCCATGAAATAGAGGTTGGGCCTAATTAGCATGCCAAAAGTACAGGTCAAAGCATTAACTATCACTCTATAGTGATATAAATTATATTTTTATAAATATTCTTTTTATTTATTGTGTACTTGTATAGTCTGAATCAATCTTTAACTGAGTGTTTCTTGCCAAAATAGGGATTCGTCCAATAGTTGTAGTAGGACTAATAGGGCTATTGACTCTGTACCCACCCTTGCTCTGCACAGCTGCCAAATAAAGAGTAAAAAAAAGTGTTTTTGTAAAACAACATTTTTGGAAGAAAAAAAATCATATTATGTAGTGTGAAATTTCTGCTAGTTGTGTCTAAAATAGGGTCATTAACTTTGTCCCTTTTTTTTTTTTTTGAGGTTCTGCAGGTAATTCAGCCACTGCCTCCCGTATAACATTTCTGAAGACAGTAGGGTTGTGTAGAATAGCACTGAGCCCCTTGCCTGTGTCTTTTTTGAATTCTCTACACTTTTTGTGCAGTTCATTCTAATTCATTTTTGGTAGCAAGTTGATATTGAACGTTTCCACTCTCTTCTCAGCCTTTTTTATGATACAGTACATGATTTATTTATTTTTTATACATAGACTTTGAATTAAAATAATACAAATCAAATATCTACATTTTTTCCCCAAGAAAATGTTACTTGCCAAAAACCTATAATTAATTACACTTACAATGTGTTACACTGTGATAACCCTATAGTACATGCATTTTAAAAAATCATAAGACAATAAAAAATAATTATGTAGTACAGACATGTTAGTAAAACTCTTCTAGAGCCTATTTGGCACCACTAAACATGATCAATACTATATTCATTAAAGATTTTTTAAAGTCCTCATTCTCTCTTTCACTTATATCTCACCATGAATTCTTTTGGTCTTAAAAAAAAAAAGTGAAATAACATTAAAAATGTTTCATGACTTTTCATATATAAAATGTGATTTTGTCAATGATTTAAATGATTTTATTTTTAATTATGAAAAAATGAATAAATAATGAAAAAATAGCATAATTATTGCTTTTAAACTCACTGAAAATGGTCAAAAAAAGAATAAAATTGGGTTAGACAAATTTAATTTTAATTTTATTTAACATGCTTTTTAAAAGCGATCCTGTCCCATGTGCATTTTTGTCACTAACAGTGCAGGTGTCGCACCAAAGGAACTTGAAACAACTTTGTTGTTTCAACCTGTCATTTAAAGGTAGCAAGATACGTTTGAACAATTTTAGTTTAAAATATAATTTTTAATAAAAAATTATAGGACAAAAAAGTAATACATTTAGTCGTTTGAATGTAAAGCTAAATATTTTAACAATTCTGAGACAAACACTTACCATGTGTACAGTACATATGAGCCTCATAAGAGGCTTCAATAACCTGACCTTTATTGGGGTACTTCAACTAAAGGCAGTTGTCCATGAAATTGCAGAATTTAAAATAAGAATATGGTTTCAGACCAGAGGAAATGGTTTTCAGGGACAAAACATACCCTGTTCTAATTAATGCTTTTAGAAATATATGGATGTAAAGATTGTCATTTCCGAATATAGACACTTTTAAAATTATGACAGAGGTATTTATAAAAAAAATTTATTTATAGCAGTTATAATTTATTGAAGTTGGACACCAAAAAAAACTATTTACAGCATTTTAAATGATAAAAATACTAATTATTTACATTTTTGTCTTGTGGGACAGTAAAATGCCACGTCATGTGTGGCATGGTCAATTTAATGTTGGAGGTTTAATGGCTAAATTTGACCAGCCTGGTGGCCAATCTTCATTGATTGCATATTCCACCAGTAAGAGCAGATTGTGAGAGTGTGACGGTTTAATTAGCAGAGTAATAGCACAGATTTGCTTAAAATATTGCAATGCACACAACACTATAGGTGACATATCAGAGACAGCAAGTCTTTGTGATGTATCAAGAGCCACGCTATCCAGGGTAATGTCAGCGTACCACCAAGAAGGACGAACCACATTCAACAGGAGTAACTGTGGACGCAAGAGGAAGCTGTCTGAAAGGGATGTCCGGGTGCTAACCCGGATTGTATTCAAAAAACATAAAACCACAGCTGCCCAACTCAATGCAGATTTAAATGTGCACCTCAACTCTCGTTTCCACCCAAACTGTTTGTCGGGAGCTCCACAGAGTCAATATACATGGCCGGGCTGCTATAGCCATACCTTTGGTCACTGGTGCCAATGCCAAATGTTGGTTTCAATGGTGCCAGCAGCGACAATCTTGGGCTGTGGACAATGTGAAACATGTATTGTTCTCTGATGAGTCCACCTTCACTGTCTTTCCCACATCCGGGAGAGTTACAGTGTGAAGAAGCCCCAAAGAAGCATACCACCCAGACTGTTGCATGCCCAGAGTGAAGCATGGGGGTAAATCATGGCATTCCCTAGGCCCGATACTTACGCTAGATAGGCGCGTCGCTGCGAAGGACTACCGAACCATTCTGGAGGAACCATGTGCATCCAATGGTTCAAACATTGTATCCTGAAGGCGGTGCCGTGTATCAGAATGATAATGTACCAATACACACAACAAGACTGGTGACAGAGTGGTTTGATGAACATGAAAGTGCCATGGCCTGCATTCACCAGATCTAAATATTACTGAGCCACTTTGGGGTGTTTTGGAGGAGCTAATCAGGAAACGTTTTCCTCCACCAGCATCACATTGTGACCTGGCAACTATTCTGCAAGAAGAATGGCTCAAAATTCCTCTGACCACTGTGCAGGACTTGTATCCGACATTCCCAAGACGAACTGATGTTGTATTGGCTGCAAAAGGAGGCCCTACACCATACTAATGAATTATTGTGGTCTAAAACCAGGCGTTTCAGTTTCGACCCCTATATATACGATTGTTGAAACAATGCCATAGGTGGTCCAACAGAATATGCAGCTGGTGTGACTTTTTTGGCAGCTTTTCAGGCAGTATCTGGATAAATGACAATTAATCTGAAATCTACTCAGTACAAACTGTTAATATTAAATGAGGTGCTGCAAACTGGTTGAAGCAAGGCTGACACACAAGCAAAAACGTTCATGGGTAACCTGTTTTAATTGTTACAATGACATGATAAATAGTGGACACAGATGATTCTTTGTTTTAGTAACTTTGATGTTTTGCACATATCCAACATAGCTATCCCGCTCTACCTTTAAAAGCAATTAAGAAATATGCTTTTCACACCAAAAAAATTTATTAAAATGCACCCAAAAAAAAAGTCCAACAATGATAATTTTTTTGGATGACCAACAAAATTGGTTTACTTACATAAAACATGATAGAAAAAACACCTCGTCTGAATATATCTCTGTAATAACTTGTTCTAATGAATAAGCCTGTATTAAAGAAGAAAAAAAGAAAATAAAAAATCTGAAGGATGTAAAGAACTGGTGTTGCCATTTAAGCCCAGTGTCTGCACAGTATAGTGGAACATTTAACAAGAAAATGTAGTGTAACCATTTATGTGACTGTTGTGAATCAGCAAATGAATTCATATTTCTTGAAATGAAATACAACAAGCACCAAGAAAGGATATGTTACTTTGTGGAAAACACTTGTTTAAAAATAAGCTACAGAAGAGTAACTCAAAGTCATGCAGCAGTGCTACAGGCCAGGGAAAATTACTGAAAGAATTAATTTAGCTAATATAAGGTAGCCATGCAACCATTTTGAAACAACTGTTTCGGTGAGGTATAAATATAGGGGCCCCATCAGGTCTAATTATTGATTACACTTTTACTATGATTTTTGCCTTGCATGGTAGATAATAACTTGGAATATTGATAAATGGTGGGATGTTGGCAGGGGATGCAAACAAGTTGATCTACCGTGTCTGCTAATGCTTTTCTACCTATTCAGTCATTCTTAGGCAGCAGGCTCTGGCACACCAGTGCTTAGATGTATAGACATCAAAGAAAAGAGATTCTTTAAAAGAAAGGATAACTAAAGCAATAAAATGCAAATGAATAAAATCAGCTGTCTGATAGTACTGGCAGTAAAGACACTCAATGGAGAATAAGACAGTAAGGTATTATAACAGGCTAGATGCAGTTCCGCTTTACCACAGTGGCCTCTATTGCCTGAACAGTACAATTGTGTAAAAAAAAATTTTTTTTAAAAAATCATAAATTCCCGGAAGGGTGAAGGCAGGGACTGTGTGGAACCATACCAATCAATATTAATCTGCTGGAAAATGGGTGCCAACTTCTCCACCCTATGTGCATTCTCACTTCAAGATGATGTGATAGCCGTCATTCGTCTCAGCTACGAATTCAGAAAAAGACGGGAGATATAAACGATGTTAGTTATTCAGGACACAATTATCGGCATCTATTTAATGAATGATAGGTTCTCAGTACCTTTCATTGTGTCCAACACAAAACACATCTCGTCCTGAAAGTTCTGAATCATCTGTGTGGGAGGAAATTAAAATGCAGTCATACTACAGATGAGTAAGAACGCATTTCTCTGTGTCAGAAGATACAAAGGAATCTTTAAGGAACATAATGCCTAGTAGTTATAATGATGGTAGCAGAGCTTGAATTAAAAGGCAACATTTATCTCAAATCTCAAAACCTATTATTTCAACAGTTCTACACAGTCAGATCTTGGTGATGTACCATCAGTGTTACAGGTTTTATTTCTTCATATTTACATCTACCGATGTAGATGTATTAAGTGCTCTTAAAATAAAGAGCACTTAATATTTTCTTGCAATAACTGCATCAGTCCAGCAATCCAGAGACATCAACGAAATGTGCATTCTTTATTTTGCAACTCCACGCTTGCACGGCAGAACGTTAAGGCAGGGTGAATAAAATGGGTTAGAGTCTCATAATTGTCTATAACTGTTTTCCCCCTAATGAGTCTGAGGGTGTTTTGAGTCCTTTCTTCCCACATGACAAGCATCGTCCCAAATGAAAATAACAGATTTGTCACTGTAAATTTGAAATGTCTTTTTGTAAACTTCTGAATTCTTCTGTTGCTAGCATCATTAGTTATATCAACAATATAAATACGTTTGAGGAACAGCCATGCGAGTCCAGGTTGTGACACTGCCTTGACCGATAAGCAGATATGTTAAGGATCATGTGTGAATCACCCTTCACACAATGGCTTCATGTCACTTTTGTAAAATTAATATTGGGCTCATCAGTCCACAAAACTCTCTTCCACAACTTTTGTGGACTATCTCTGTACTTAGTTGCAAATTCCAAGCAGGCCTTCTGCAGTACTGCAGACAAGTGCTTTGCATCTTATGGTATGCCGTTTATATTTCTGCTTTTAATCTCTTAAACAATTAATTGTTATATATTACTGTTTTGAAATTTTTTTTTGCAGTCATTCATGCCAAAAGAGTAATGCAGAGTGCCTTGATGAGTTTTGGGAACTACCAAGCTATGATACAATTCTCCTAGCTGAAAACTTTGACCACAGACTCTTAGAAGCATTGTCAAGAACATTAAATCCTTCACCTGGGAATTAAATCCAATCCCTACTGCCTATTTAAATTTTACTTTGTCTTGAAAGGTGATTTAGATATTGCGAAACACTCAACGTAATCTGGTGACTTCTTGATAACATTACTGGATAACTAAAACTAGACCTCAAGTTAAGAAAGCAGATTCAGATCCAGTTTTTTTTACTAATTTTAGACGTGTATCTAAAATGGTCTCTTAAGGTAAAATTTTAGAAAGGTTTTTTTATTCTTCTTTATTATTTTCTTATTTTTAAAAAAGTCTTTGAAAATTCCAGCCTGGCTTTTGATCTAATCACTGCCTTGTTCAGGGAAGTCACTCAAGACAATAGGATATTTTACTTAGCATTCCCCAAGGACCTATTTTAGACGGATTGTTTTTCACCCTCTATGTTACCTTGTTAGACTCATCTGAAAGCATGAAATCAGTTTTAATACGCTGATGACGCGCAACTTCATATACATGTCAGTGGACGCTACAGAACTTTCTACAATTAAACCAAAACAAAATGGACATACTGTAGTAGTTAACGGCAGTAGAAAAAAACACATAAGAGAAGACTTATTAAACAAGCTTCTCTCTATTCATCCATAAAACCACTGATAAAAAAATCTGAGTTAACCTTTGATCAATATCTCGAAGGTTGCATAATTTGAGGAACATTGCAAAAGTTTGTAAATTTTTACCTAAATATGTTGCATAAAACCCAATAATAACCCAATAATGTTGCATTTCTTACGAGCTCATAAAATTGCTCGTAATTACTGCTCTTTTCCTCACACAAAAATACAGCTGCTCTGCTTCTAAAATAAACAAAAAGTGGTAGAGACCTTATCCCTTCTTCTATGAAGGAAGTGCACTGGCTGGCCCATGAGATCCAGAAGCCATTTTAAAAATCTTAAAGACATTGCTCTTGTATATTTACAATGCCACTGAGATTACACCCCCCAATTTTTTTTTTTTTTAATCAACAAATACTGACATCAAGAAGCTTGAAGAAATTGCATTTAGTGTCCAGGATGTGAAACAATATTTCTATATTTTATTTAAAATGTATAAGTTGCATTATCATTTGAGCTGCATTATATGTTTGAAAATTGCTATATAAAAGTGTATTATTATAATTATTAATATCAACAAATGCAGTCCTCACAGGCAAAAAAACAGGACTAAAACCATGAATACAAGTTAAGAGCTATTAACTGTTTTAACAATCAGACTAACAGGCCACCCCTGAGCAACAAGAAAGCACAGTCATTCACTTTTTTTTTTTATTATCACGCCATGAATCAAGATGTTTAACCTATCTAGATTAGGAAATTCAAGCTGAAATTCTCATCCATCATCTTATATGCATCTGTCAATATCAAACAATAGTGTAAAGGAAAAACAGTCATTTTGGAGTGGACTGTATAACACTATAAAAAACTGTGAAACTGCACCTCATCGCTGACAAGAACATGAATGCCTGTGGGTCCCTGCTTGAAGATCTGACTGATCTGGCGTGGAGAGATGTTGAAAAGCTGAGCCAATTTCTCAGTCAGCTCGACAGCTGTTAGATCCTCCAGGTAAATAGCATGGTACACTATAGAGATGAAACAAGGAAAAAAAAAAACTGTTTTTTGAGTTTGTTTTGATAAAGCTGTAAATTTACTTGCAATATTCCCACATAATTAAGGACGCACCAAAAAATGTACTGCTAGCACCATCTCCGTTCTCATGTTTTTGCTGTTGGTCTCGTGCTTGCTGAGACTCCTGGCACACATAGATAGTGAGTCTTGGGCGAACCACCCTTAATAGGCATTAAAAAAAAAAACAGACATTCGGCTATGTATAAGCATTAACAAATACATAATCATGAGTGTGACAAAACAGATATATAAATCACAATTAAAAAAATATAACACCCTGTAGTGACATGATGAGCAAGTATCAACACACTGTATAACTACAGTACAGCTATACATGTACGATACACATATAACGCACATTCTCACAAAAATGTTGTGGCTGTGTTTAGGTACAGAAAACATGTCCACCTTCCTTTCAGGGAGTTGAACAGTCGGATACCATCGGCTGGGCCACAGATCTGAATGACGTCCTCTCTAGTTAGTTTAAGCAGGTCTGCCCCTAAGGTATAAAAAAAAAAGCATTATTTTGCGCTAAAGAGAATCAGCAGCTAGGTGATAAGAATTCATTTAATTTTAATCAGAAAACATCTCTTCAATCCCATAATTAGTTTAATGTAACATAGTTGATGGTGAAATCCTTGAGGTGGATGAGTGCGAAAAGCACAGATATAAGAGCTGTGTAGTGAGTTATGCACTAGTAATCAGTGAGTTACCTGAGAAGTTCGTGAAAAGACGACAGAAGGGTGAAAAGCGGTTTCTATGGAGCCACTGCTGTGCCTCTTGAGGTGTTGCAGTGGGTATTAGATTCTGTTTGTTCAGAATAGGGAAAAGAAAGCAGGTAGGGGTTAAGATTATAAAGTTTTATTTAAAGTATTTTATTCACCAGCCTGTTCCGCTTTGCAGACAAAGATGGACTGATGCCTCTTAGATATTTTACAAAATAAGAGGCCAATCTCACAAGCCTAACAAATATGAATGTTGCTGCTCCTGTTAGTAGCCAAGTACATTTTATATGTGTAATGGAAAAGATTTTAATGTTAATCATATTGTGGACAATACTGGTCAAATTGCCTCTAATTGGCTATTAATTATATTATAGATGTTTATGACTTTTACATTAGTCAATACAAAATATTTTAGGTTTTTAAACAAAAAATTGAATGTTCAACAAACTGTATGTCAGTAACAAAAATAACAATTACAAAATACACCAAAAGCACTACTGGTCATTATCTGTGAAAACACAAGAAAGTGTGAGAGTCTATGGTAATTTATGTACAGATGCAACCTGTACAAATTGTACCCGAGACTACTGATGCTTTTTTTTTTTTTTTTTTAAAGTGGCACCTTGTCAAACAAATTATTCATTAGTGGGGAAAGTACACAGATTCTGTTCTTAATTAAAGTAGAGATACTCTACATAGCATTTACATTTCTCCTCAAGTAAAAATACAAAAGTACCTTCAATTTTATTTAAATGTCAAAAGTACTGACCTTGTATTGGCTTACAGTAGCCTTTAAGTCATAGTTATATATTTAAAAAAAACTCTCTCTTACCATGCAGAGATGTAATGAAGTATAAAGTACCAATATTTGCTGTAAGATGTAATGGAGTAAAAAGTAAAGTATCCTTTAAGTATCCTTAAATAAAAACTACTCCAGTAATGTACAGATGATGTGAATGTGCGTGAAATATGTTTCCAGTACAGTAATAAAAGTAAATTTACTTACTTAGCTCCTTACCTTCGCAACTTCTAAGTTTGCATGTTACCGTTTCTTTTTCCTTTTCTTGGATTTTTTTCTCCCCTAATTTAGTCAAAGCCAATTCCCACCCATCACTAGGACATTTTGCTATTAACGCGACGACACCCCTCCAGTTCAAAGGCTATGTGGTTTCCTCCAAGACACATAACACCAGCCAATCACATCTTTAATACTGCTTGCTCATGTACTGTAGGGAGTGGTTTAACACCCTTAGAGGAAAACTAACAATGTCTTCCTAAAAACAATTAAGTCTCTTAAACAACTATTTGCCTTGTGCTTTAAATGGCAAAAATGAAATTCTGCTTACTGTTAAATTACTTTCAATAAAATTGTTTTCGCTTGCATAAGCTCTCAGATGCCCATGTTTGGTTAGCATTGCCATGATTGATGTGAGAATGCTAAAATGCCATCTCTCCTCCCACAAACAAAGTCTGGTCAATCAGCTCTATCTAGACTTCCTGGCTGTAGAAGGCTACATCACCACCTAGGATTCAAACTTGCAATCTGAGTGATTTCGCGAGCTCGTTACCATTGCGCCAATCAGGGGACCCTAGTGTATCACTGTTTCTTGACCATTATACTTATATATGATATAGTTTTCAATGTAGAAATATTTAAATTCGTTTTACACCTTTTTTTCCCCAGGTTAACTGCTAATTGGGTTATGTATAAATTGACCCTTATTTGGGGCACTGGTGGCTCAGTGGTAGGTGTTTCTCCCGCTCTGCAGAAGGCCTGAGTTTGATTCCCAGCCAGTACCCAAATCCCACGGACTTGATGCAATGCTGGTCCCAAGCCCGGATAAAATGGGATGGTTGCGTCAGGGAGAGCATCCGGTGTAAATCCTGTGCCAAGCTTGTATGTGCGGACCGGATGATCCGCTGCGGCGACCCCTTGCTGGGAGCAGCCGAAAGACCAACAACATACAGGGGTTGGACAATGAAACTGAAACAGCTGGTTTTAGACCACAATAATTCATTAGTATCGTGTAGGGCCTCCTTTTGTGGCCAATACAACTTCAAATTGTCTTGGGAATGACAGATACAAGTCCTGCACAGTGGCCAGAGGGATTTTGAGCCATTCGTCTTGCAGAATAGTCGCCAGGTCACTACGTGATGCTGGTGGAGGAAAACGTTTCCTGATTCGCTCCTCCAAAACACCCCAAAGTGGCTTAATAATCTTTAGATCTGGTGACAGTGCAGGCCATGGGAAATGTTCAACTTCACTTTTATGTTCATTAAACCACTTTGTCACCAGTCTTGCCATGTGTATTGGTGCATTATCATTCTGATACACGGCACCGCCTTCAGGATACAATGTTTGAACCATTGGGTTCACATGGTCCTCCAGAATGCTTCAGTAGTCCTTGGCAGTGACGCGCCCATCTAGCACAAGTATCAGGCCAAAGGAATGCCATAATATTGCAGTCCAAACGATCACTGATCCACCTCCATGCTTTACTCTGGGCATGCAACAGTCTGGGTGGTACGCCTCTTTGGAGCTTCTCCACACCGTAACTCTGTCGGATGTGGGAAAGACAGTAAAGGTGGACTCATCAGAGAACAATGCATGTTTTACATTGTCCACAGCCCAAGATTTAGCTGCTGGCACCATTGAAACCGACGTTTGGCATTGGCACCAGTGACCAAAGGTTTGGCTATAGCAGCTTGGCCATGTACATTCACCCCGTGGAGCTCCCGACGAACAGTTTTGGTGGAAACAGGAGAGTTGCGGCGTACATTTAATTCTGCAGTGAGTTGGGCAGCTGTGGTTTTATGTTTTTTGGATACAATACAGGTTAGCACCCTGACATCCCTTTCAGACAGCTTCCTCTTGCATCCACAGTTACTCCTGTTGGATGTGGTTCGTCCTTCTTGGTGGTACGCTGACATTACCCTGGATAGCATGGCTTTTGATACATCACAAAGACTTGCTGTCTTGGTCACAGAAGCGCCAGCGAGACGCGCCCCTACAATTTGTCCTCTTTTGAACTCTGATACGTCACCCATAATGTAGTGCATTGCAATATTTTAAGCAAAACTGTGCTATTACTCTGCTAATTAAACCTTCATACTCTACACATTACACCAGTAAGAGCAATCAATGAAGACTGGCCACCAGGCCGGTCAAATTTTGCCATAAAACCTCCAACACTAACTTGGCCAGTATTTCAGTTTCATTGTCAAACCCCTGTATATTGACCCTTATTTACAGCATTAAAATGAGCTGTGATTTGAGTGTAAAGGATAAATTAATGAATCACAGTGAACACTGTCCAGAGGTCACTTATACATAATCAAATGCATGGGAAACGTTTTTATAATGCCGACAACCACATGGTGTATAACAATCTGATTCTACATGACTGGAAGTAAAATTTAAAAAATTTGTTAAAACAGCTGAGAGGATCATAGGCACTTAGCTTCTAACTGTGCACGATATTTACACCACACATTGCCTCACAAAAGCATGCTGCATCATAAAGTACTCCAGTCACCCCACATGTACAGTTCTCCTTCCTCCCTTCTGGTCAGCAGTTCAGAACATACAGTGCACCACAGGATGGGGGGCCTACTCAATATAGGAGTATGTAGTCCCCCCCAAAAGGAATGGCAGGCTTGTGTTGTTTTTGTTACACATGGACATGACATCCAGGTTTAAAAATGTCTTCCTGAAACAATCAAGTCTCTTGAACAACCGTTTGCCTTGTACTTTAAATGTTAAATTTAAATTCTTTCATCAAAATTGTCTTTCATGTATAACAAAAACAACACAAGCCTTTCCATTCCTTTTGGAGGGGAATACATACTCCGATATTGAGTAGGCCCCCCCTTTTGCCAACAAAACTGTGTTGCACTGTATGTTCTGACACCTTTCTATTAGAACCAGCACTAAAAGCTCTAATATTAGATTATCTATTCTGTTAAACCTACAGAGACTAGCCTTCGCTGCCCACATGCATCAGTGAGCCTTGTCTACCTAGTTTTCCAAATTTCCTTCTTGGGACTTTTAGTAGGTCCTGACCACTGCAGACTGGGAACATCCCACAAGAACTGCAGTTTCGGAGATGCTCAGACCCAGTAGTCTCGCCATCACAAATTGGCCCTCGTCACAGTAATGCAATACTGCTACACATGCAATACCTTGCTACAATGGCACCTAGAAGTGGGTGCATATTAGGAAACAAAGGAACCTAAAGTTTTTCCCCTTCTACTCAACATTTTGATTTAATATATTGTGAAGCTGACGTTTTGGAAGCAGAAAGAAATTAGCAAGCGTAAGAATTTGAGTGATTTGACAAGGGGCCAAATTGTAATGACTAGATGACAGGGTAAAAGCTCTGGAGTTCTGCAGCTCTTGTGGGATGTTCCCAGTCTGCAGTGGTCAGGGCCTATCAAAGTAGTCCAAAGAAGGAAACCGGTGAACATGTGACAGGGCCATGGGCAGCAAAGGCTGGCCTGTGTAGTCCGATTTAATGGAAGACCTGCCGTAGCTCAAATTGCCAAAAAAGCTAATGCTGGTTCCAACATAAGGGGTCAGAACACACAGGTCATTACTGTTTTGGTGGCAAAGGGGGGACCTACTCAATTTTAAGGGGGTGTTATTGGTGTATATGTATGTTCTTCTATGTTCATCATCAGGTAAATATTTTCACAGTATATTTACTTTCAGTTAATTTCAGTTTATTTTACTATAAATAGTATACTAGTAATAGTATAATACAGTAGTATACTAGTACACAAAATGTAAAATTTTGACATTTTATACATTTCTTGTGTCTTTATATTGTTTTCATCATGTAAAGAGGATATTCAGGGGAAAACCATAAGCGATAACCATAATTTCCCTTTGGAATTAATAAAGTACTGTACCAATTCTTCTAGATCCAGCTATAATTTTTAGCAGTTTATTAGCTGGTTACAATGGTAATTCCACCTAAATCGTTTATTCAATTATCACTCATTCTGCACAATCTGACAATGTAAATTAAACTGTGCTCTCGTCGAGGGGTCGCCACAGCGGACCATTCAATCTGCAACAACTTTGGCACAGGTTTTTCATAATAAACTCTTAATAAATACATTATATACATCCACCTTCCAATAGGCTTTTGACAGCAATTGTACATCCTATATTGTGTGCTTTATGAAATGGCCTGTGTTTGTTGGTATAGGGTAAGCTGTAACAATAAATTGATGTACATGTAGTATATTGTGTAGTCATAAACCAATCACTTCCATATTGTATATCGGAGCACTTTAAATATAAAGTGGTTGTGTAATTTCCAGTCAAATTGTGAAAAAAAAACAACAACAAAGCAAAGAACAGAACAAAAAGGAGTTAAAAAACTGGAAAAACTAAGCAAAACAAAGGAACTTACATCTGCTACCTGTACCACTGGCTCTGGCTGGTGATTCGGTGAGCCATTCCTTGACACAAATGCAACCAAATGAGAAGCTTTATGAAGGTTCAAAAATAGAAATAGTACAGACAAGCTAAAAAATAACAAGCATTGAATTACATACTGGCCCTTATTTATTAAAGCTGTGTACAACAAAACTTCACTAAAATTTCCACAGACAGATCCTTATTAAATTTTATATTTAATAAGTTCTCAGTGTAGGATGTTGATGTGCAAACATGAATCAGAATGTGCAGAAGTGGATCTTTATCAGCTTATTAATTAAGGAACAGCTACGTGGAGAGCTGCACTGGGCTGCTGAAAGGCAGAAAGGTTTGCCGGCATATTGCCATGAAGAATTTTAATTGGTTTGTTTGTTTTTTAGATATCAATAAGGTGAATTTAGTTTTTTTCATTTTTATATTTTCCATTTTCACAAGTCTACTTGAAAAAAAAATTGGGATTTGTTTATATTGATGTGTTGTTGTGGCTTTTCAACATATTCTCTCAACCCCTCAGTCAGAACCATGTTGGATTTTCACAATGCCTGATGCTACATGGCATTTCTCAATGACCTTTAAGCTGCTGCACTAGCTGGGGATTTATAATGGAAACTTGACTTACATATTTATTAATAGTTGTTAAGATCTAAAATCTCAAGTTTAATCTGACCTACAGTATAATTCAATTCAGGCAACTAAAAATACAGCACATTTTCATAATTGCCTACATGATGTCTAATTGTCAATATGTTATTTGCAGGCTTTTTTTTTTTAAACAGCTTTAAAAAGAACAGCAAAATTAATGATTGGTAAATCCATCCATTCCTCTGCTGAAACTGTGTTAATTTAGTATTTAGTGGTTTAATATGTAGTGTTACCTTTGAGGCTACAAAAAAATATTATATGACAAATTAATGCATCAGATGTAAAAGTTGTTCATACACAGATTTTAAAAACTTTCAACAAAGAGCATAACAGCTTCACAAATGAAATGTTTAAGTCGTATACAGTGGGGCAAAAAAGTATTTAGTCAGCTACCAATTGTGCAAGTTCTCCCACGTAAAAAAAAAGAGAGAGGCCTGTAATTCTCATCATAGGTATACATCAACTATGAGAGACAAAATAAGAAAAAGAAATCCAGAAAATCACATTGTAGGATTTCTAATGAATTAATTGGTAAATTCCTCTGTGAAATAAGTATTTGGTCACCTACAAACAAGCAAGATTTCTGGATCTCACAGACCTGTAACTTCTTTAAGAGGCTCCTCTGTCCTCCACTCGTTACCTGTATTAATGGCATCTGTTTGAAC
>JAOVVA010000019.1:22152450-22171504 GCA_028565275.1 Leiocassis micropogon
GTGCACAGGTGAGCAGCATTAGCTCCTTAATCCATTTCCCTGTTAGTTAAAATGCCCCTTTATGTGGCTGCGCTACAAACAGACTGCAATTTTTAAAAATACCAACACAGTTTAGATCACTGGGACTATAGAAGCTCCCTATGAGTCTCAGATGAACTGGAATGCATTTTTGCACAGAACAAATGTTACGGAATTTGGCTACGACAGCTTACACATTTCATGGTGTGCAGAGCAGGAAAATCTATAATGACCAAGACCAAAAACAGACTTGAACAAATCCAATCTATCTGTTTAATGCCTTCAGGGATGTTTATGGATGTAGTTAAAGTTCAGAGCCTACCAAATTTCATACCACTCGATTTATATAATTAGTTATTTGCTTCTTTACATATCTTTTGGTATACAGTAGAAGCCTATATTATCCATCCATTGCCTATTAGTACACCACACTGCACAGTTGAATATGGACGCATTTGTTTTGCACTGGCATCCAATAAGTAAAGTCCATTCTTTGACATCTAGAAATGGGGCGGACCATAGTGGACAGATATTGAAATACCTCATGCAAAATAGCCATACGCAATAGCCAATCTTCACTTAAACAAAATCTAATGTCACATGTTGGTTACAGTAAATAATGTAAATTTTGACTAGATTAGATAAAATGGAGCACTTGGCCTCAGGAGATTTTGCACATTCTATGCTACACAATGCAGTCAAGCCTCTTAAAATAAAATAATAAGCCCTGTGTTTGGGCATTGTAAAAAACATGAACATGCTGCTTCATGAAATTTGGTACAGAATGAAAAGGCCTTGCTCAAGGTGGTCGTGAGATTTGAACTGGGGACCTTCCAAACCGTAGTCCAATGCCTTAACCACCGAGTTACCCCTAACCCCCTACCTAATTTAGTCAGTATCATAATGGTGTCAGCAAAGTGAATTCAAGAGAGATGGGAATCACCAATCACCACCTGATACAACATCACAATACCTAGGTGCTGATTCGATTAATATTGCAATTTGGTAAGCATCACAAAATTACAATTTTTATACAAATTTTAAGACCTACAACTTATAAAATAATTTTTTTTAAACTTCCCAGAACTCCAAAGGTTTATACCTTAGCTTTATTCAAGTTCACAACTGAATTGAACGAGTTTGTAGCCCACTCCTTATCTAGGTTTAAACAATACAAACTAACTTCAAATACAAGAGTTTAACATTGAGTGTAAAATAAAATTAAACAAAAAGCTACATTGTTACTCCTACCCCACGGGATGCCAATGTGTGAATAGCTCATAGTTTACCACCTGTAGGATTATAAAGAATTGGTTAGGTCTTACCACCTTAAATGCTTCCAAAGTCTTGAGCATGACAATTGCGAGCACGTGCAGGCAGGTGTGGCCATTTTGAGACTAATTAAGCATGTGTTGTAATAAGTGTGTTTGCAACTAATTACAGATAATGTAACGCTGTAAAAGCGCATTTCCCCAAATGTGACTCTTTATATTGAATCAATTCTTCAACAAAAAAGATCTGTAGGGAGCATAATACTCAAAAATATGGGAAATGAAAAATAAAAAAAAGAAAATTACTTATACATTATTTAAAGGAATAAAAAGCAGGACATTCAAATGTTGCTCCCAAAGATGAAAATTAAGAAGAAAGCAAAAGAAAGAAAAACAAAAATGAAGGTTTGCCCTTTAGACCAGGACTGAGGTGAACAAACAATTTATTACAAGTTCTATGGCTGAATCAGGATCGACAAATGCATCAGCCCGGTTGAGTTATTTTTAGTACTGCCAGGAAACAGAAGACCAAATTTAACACCTGGACAGGTGTGAAGTTGCAGCTTTCACTCCCACAAAACCATTATGTTTCTTGGGGACCAAGATAGTGTTGTCGGATAAAAGAATTTTCTACCCTGGTACAAGAGTGGAGAGGCTCAGCAGCCTTTAATGGCACATTTTAACATTTCCTTACAAACTTAGTGAGAGTAGTGGATTCTGGTTTGTGTGTGTCATGATGATGTGTGCTCAAAAGAGCACTTATCTGTTGGGTTCAGCACAACAGTGCAGCTCACATAAGAGTCTAATGGTTGGGCTAATATTTCAACCTTATTTTAAGTTTTTGCTTTTTTCCCATGTAACCTGCATCTGAGTAATATGCATCTCAGAGGAAGAATGTGATAGCCTTCGCCCTCCTTGGAGGGTAACAATCATCTCATTTACTATAAGATTTTATTTGTACAAAAGTTCTGTCCAGTAACCTTGACCAACTATTGTACTGTTGATATTTGTTTGAGTAAGAGAAAGTCTTTTTATTTCTCACCAAAAGCTCACAAAAATGCTAACTTGGCTTGGAATTTGTTTTTAAATAAATTTTTATTTTATTCATCATGTAAACCTTAACATTACATCCTGAATCAGCAGATGTGTGTGCTAGTCAAAATGCCCACCTACAATAAAAGTATTGCATAAAAATAAATGAGACGGGGACGTTTAGTTTCAAATAACTCTTTTTCAGACAGTAAGTGGAATGAAGTTAAGATATGTGCCCTGTTATTGTTGTGCTAAGCTCTTGAGTAGACTTTTACTGTTGACTAGTTTACATAAATCAGGAAGGTCATCAGCCAATCACACTGCCGCATTTCACACTAGAATTTGTCCCATCAAACACACCCTGCATCACAAACCCACTCATATCCCTGCTTTCAAATTTTACTTTAAAAGATAATCTCCTGAATTTAAGGTAAACTCTTCACAAGCTTAAATTATTTGCAATTTATGGGAACAAACAAAAACAAGAAGTGGATTTTTAACATATTGCCTTTAAATCTCCAATGATGGTCCAATGACCTCTGGTCATCCGCAATTGTTAGAGAATGGGGACAGAATATTTCTCTGCTTAAGTGCTGCTTGCAGCTATTTTTTATTTTTACAACAAACATGTTTCATAGTTTTCCATAACTTGATTATTAAGGTTCCAACGCACATAAATAATAGGAGACAAATGTTCTACTTGAAATTTAACCTTTTGTTCTAATACTAAAATTCTCATAGAAAAACAAAAACCTTACACCTATAAAAATTGCAGAAAATGTGATTACTTATGTTACATACACAATGTGGTGGGGTATAAGGCTACTTACTGTGGATGCGCTAATATGTCTGACAGTCACAGCAACACCTGCAGCATTCTGGAGAAGAAAGGAAAAAAGTAAGCACATGAACATGAACTATATAGGTGGATTGTGCTAAAGATAAACACAGTTAGAAACATTGTGTAAGGAACAAGGCTATTATAGCTGCACAGAAAAATAATAATGCAAGATGCCAAAGCAAGTAGACATTGACCTCAACAGCATGGACAGGAATGTGTACACGACCAATGAGTATATCATTCTTATGTATCAAAAAAGAATGTTCAAGTGTTATTATTCTTTAAATAAGAATACTACAAAAAACAGCATTACAAAATACCTTTGTATTTTTACTTGAGAAAGTGAAAACCAATGGTGTCTCTTTGCTCACAGAAATAAAGCACAGGACAGTTTCCCTATACACTCTTTACTGCTCTATATTTGTGAACAGCTAGTGATCTTGCACTTGTTCTTAATTAATTTTTAATAGTATATTCTTTGATACCTCTCTACATGTTTAGTTATTGGTTTCAATAATCAATAGGTTATTAAAGGCTTTCTTTACCCGATCAAACAAAAACAACTGAACAGTGGATACTATTTCGCCCTGCATTTCAGACATCTTACAAGAGCTCAAGCTCATGGGTGGCTGGTAAATGGTAGCATTGCTAAGCATCTATCTTTGATCACCATAAGGTTTGTCAGCCGCAGCACCTGCAGTTACTGCTGCATGCAGAGGCAAGGGTGGACACCAAGTCTCACCCGGGGGCAGGGGTTATTCTCTGCTTGCCAATTACACTAAATATTGTTACATTGAACAGTTAATAATTTTAATTAATTTTGACTTGAAATGGCGTAAATTACACTTATGGCCACATTTTTACTAAGCCTCTATATCCGGATACCATTGAATTGTATTGATCATTCACTTATCTATACCGCTTTATCCAGTCAAGTATTGATTTTGTTACTTATTAATTTCCAGAGCTGTGCATGTGTTATCACAGGACCGCTAACTTCTTCAAAAGATTTCACTGCTGTTACCGTTTTAGTAGTTTTAAAAAATAAAGAATGGTTTGATGCCTCAACATTAGCTAGCAACACAACTATACTCTCCATGCTGCTAAAAGACTATCAGCAGCATTTAAGGCAGAATGTTTTCTGTGCAGGTTACTCACAGCAGCAATCATGACTATTATTTTTGTTTTCTTGCATGACATATAGCCAACTGATTGGATCTTTGAGAGGTTACAAAATGTCTTGATCTTTTGCAGATGCATGACGTCTTGACTCATTCAATGCTTCTTTTGCAAATAAGATGATGCTATGGAATCTGCTTTGCTTTAAAATTCATAAAATTATATGCAGGTAAATTTAACTAATACTGTCATTTCAAGCTTTCTAATTAATAGCTATGGCGGACAGGCATTGATGTGGTAAATTCCCGTCTCTGTGTGCATGGAGTTTGCATGTCCTCCCCGTGGTTGGTTGGTTGGTTTCCTCTGGGTACTCCGGTTTCCTCCCACAAGACATGCAAATTAGGCTAAATGGTCGTTCCCAAATTGCCCACAGTATGTGAATGAGTGTGTGAGTAAGTGTATGTGTGCGTGCCCTGCGATGGATTGGCACCCTGTCCAGGGTGTATCCCGGCTCGTGCCTCAAGCCTCCTGGAATAGGCTATAGGCCCCCGCGACCTTGAATACAGGCTGAAGCGGTATAGATAATGAGTGAGTAAGTGAGTTAAATTGATATATTTCCCTTTACTTAAAAAAAAATGTGAAGATCAATTCCAGTGCATTCCAGCAGCACCACACCTATGTTAATTTTCAGATTATGCATAGGAGCTTACGGACACTCACTCCATTGTCAGTGCTGTTACCACCAAGTGTGTTAAAGCCGCACCCCCAAAATCTCAGCGTGTTTTTACATTAACCTGCTATTCCGGAAAAGCAGCTATTTAAATGTTTAAATGGAATACCTGGGCACAACTACATTTCTGGGTCCAAGATTGTGAACACAATACATCAAGAAATAGTGACCTCTAAATTGAAAGAACAGCACAAAAGTGTGCTAAAGTAAATAGAGTATTAAAAACAAATTAATATTATGTTTTGTCAAAAGCTGTCTGAATCACAGCCCACAGGGAAGAAATCCCAGAGTCGGAAAATCTATCCCCTGAAATATCCAGGAAGAAGAGAACAGACCTTATTTAACTTTTGCAGCATGTTCAGTGGCATCTGATCCTCTTTTACAGCTTAGAGAAGCAGTGACAGCTGAAATCAACACTTAAGCCCCATGTAGACAGTGGAGAAGACCCTCTGAAAATGATGGAGCTGACTAAGCAAGCCAGCCCAAAATTAGTTATGTATGAGCAATCAGCTCACCATCAGACATACAGGAATTTGTACAGAGGAAAATGTCATCACAGCACATCGGTCCTGTCTCAACCGAGCACAGGTGGAAAGATTTGTCTGGCCAAAGAATTTAAAGTCACTGACTTTCAGATTTTAGAAAGAACACACAAAGGGTTTTTTTAATGTGCAATTGGATGATTTAGATTTTACAGTGGTTTTAGGTGGATCAAAACTAAACCTACAAAAAACCTTTACTTTATTCTCTAGGTGAGGAGAATACATCATGGAGGACCAGTCCAGTGACCAGAAATTTGGCATTCAGCCTAGGGTTAGAAGCTAGTTATCTTAGTAGCTCACCTTAGGCACAAATGAAACAACATGGAGGCAATTCAGAATGACTTAGAAGCAATTAATAAGATGACAAAGTCTTGTGTAAGATGATTATAACGTTATCAGACGTGTTTTCTTGCTTGGTTTTGAATGTGAGTTTTAGCTGCTGCACTCTCCTCAATACTGCGACAGACATCTAGTGTTATTAACGGTAATTAGAACACCTTCAACACTGGAGTGATACATACAGTTAAATGCTGCAGTGTTGCTGCATCTTTTATCAACATTCATAGAATGCATCTCGTCCAATCAGATTACTCGAACTAAGTGTTATGAAATAAGTGTTGTGAACTAAGTGTTATGTAATGCTTAACTGAGTAACCCAGGGGTCAATTACTGCTTCAGGGAGCAGCAGCTTCAGAAAGAACAACATTACAGTGTCCACAAAAGAGTGCATTTCCAATCTCTTCTATGAATCCGACATGTGCTAAACGATGTAAAGCAATCAGAAGTTTTCTCCAAACACTAACCAGCTTTCCTGTAAAGTTTTGACTGTGGTGGTTTGAAAAAGTGTCGTGATGAAAGAAGATGGGTATTAACCAAAGGACATAATCACTCAAGCTGTATCAAGCTCAAGCGAGTTATAAGTACTAAAGCCGATTACTAACCAAGACCTATACAACACTAGCTAACATCAAGGAGGGTCGAAGCATGATTTGGAAAAAAAGACAACATGACGGCCAAAGCTCCCATTAACATAATGTTAGAATTAGAATGCTGTTGGTCTTTCGGCTGCTCCCATCAGGTGCACAGCGGACGATCCAATCTGTACACAACTTGCCACAGGTTTTACGCTGGATGCCCTTCCTGATGCAACCCTCCCATTTTATCCAGGCATGGGTGGGCACTGCATCCTTATAACCAGTGGCAGGGGTTTGGGCAGTGTGTGGGGCCTTACACATGGCAGGTGAAAAACCTACCACTGAGCCAACAATGCGCCATGTTAAGTGTACTAGAAGAAGGCATGGAGGTGGTCTGTAAGAGGAAACCTGCAGGGCAGTGAGCTGGCAACCAGCCGGCGATGATCTGTTTCACAGCAAACGCAGGTCACGTCAGTTAGCCACCATGAGCTAACTTGCACGACAAAAAAAAATAAAAACAAGGAACAAAGTACAACAAAATAATAGTGACCAGCTTTTTTTATTGTAAGCTATACGACCGCTATCGGTAACTTCACAGCATTTATACAGCTAGCTCTGCTAGCTAACAAAGCAATAAAGGCGGCTAAAGGAAATGATAACACGACGATGGTAGATAAATTCCTAATGGTTACTCACAATTAATAGCACACACTGACATATACTAAACAATTGTGAAAGCGCCACAGTGACGAGTAACGTCGGAATTACTGAGTTAGTTAATGAACAGGCGACGTTTACGAGATACGGCAGCGATAGCCAGCTCAGTGTGTAAGGTTAGCTCTACAGTCGGCTAGCTCGTCCTGGACGCTTCAGCCGGTAAGACACAGCGAACTTTAAAAGCTTCACACGATGAGTAGCTAAATATGTCATCAACACAGCTACACTCTTATCTACATATGCAGTGTCCATGCCGTCAAAAACTCTCCTTATTCTGGAATTAGAAACATTTAAAATGTATAAAAATTCAAGTATTAGCTAAACTGAACTAGCTTATTGGCCTATTGGGTAGAAATCGGAAAAGTTAATAATTCTTACCTTAGAACAAAGAAGTCTATGGGCCAACCTACTAATAGTAAGAAGAGACATAATGTCTGTATTTCTAAATGTGTTCCTGTGTATAAATATTTTGAATTTATACTGATCGAGCCGCTGCCGGTGCCGCGGAGCTGCTTGAAGGTGCCCCTACAGTGGGAAGAGTGAAGGTTGAGAAAGGCCTTCAAGCTCAAAAGTACTCGCACGTTAAATCCCAAACGGCTCGAGACTGAGAATAGAGTACACTAACTAGGGCATAGAAGCCATTCTGTCATAACCTGTGTAGTGCGCTGAAGTAGGGAGCAGTGCGACATCTAGCATTTACCGGTATTCTGGAGCAGACGGAGCTTGGGTTACAGAAAACTGCTAAAGAAACCAGTTCTCATTCGACAGACAGATATATATAACTGCATTTCATTGGCTGCTGCCGTAAGCGTTCTTATATATAATTGGTTCAATTTAGGGACACAAGCGATGTCATTTAAAGAGGTATTCTTAGATGTGCCTGAAAAAAAAAAGATTTTTTCACAGCATTGTTATAGAACGTTTTTTTTTTTTTTTTTTACAAAATCTAAAATATTTTTGCATTTTGCACAGGTATAAATAAATGTCGATGTTTACAGTTGACTTCGTAGTGTACTACCTTCTATTCTCATTTCTGTTTTATCTAAGTAAGTGGTGTCACATTAAACTATATAACGTGGTATGATGCACGCAACAAACGAGAGGAGGCTACTAGCTCAGATTACACAACTGGACTGCACATCTGCAGCCGGACGATTGGGAGGTTGGAGCGGCCGAGTAGTAACACAAGGCTGACGCTATTATGAGCTTCTCGTACTTTGACGTCAGATGGTTATGGTGCCATGTAGGGGTGTGTACTGACTGGAGGACAGTAAAGGAGAGGGATTTCAGTGTGGGACGCCTAAATCTAGTATAAAGCCGATGGCAAGGAACAGATCAAGTGTAGCCAATGAAGAAGAGTATTGGTGTATAAACAAACAAAAAAAGAAAAGTATACAATTAATAATATAAGGTGTTAATCAAACTGAACGAAGGTGATTGAGACATATGGCTAAATCCAATTAAACTTGCAGAAACCTTTAAAAATTAGACAATATGTTTAAAGGACAGGGAAGCTAAGAAGAGAGAGAGAGAGATCTATAGGTGACAGTGATGCAACCTGCAGAGCTCCAACTAAAGATGCTAAGTGGTACTGAGAGGAAATGCGTCGAGAAGATGTTTCAATAAACGGCACAGTGTGTGGAAGTGCCAAATAAAGCAGACAAAGGGTTCAAGACACAGAACAAGTTAAGACAAGATCAGGGAAGGATGCATTAGATGTTTTAAAGAAAGAGCTGGTCTGGAAAATCAGCTTTAAGAGATGAGGGAGAATGAGACCTGCAGATGGCAGTAATGTAACCAACCTAATGAATTCAAACCGCAGTTAAACAATAAAAAAAGGAGACGTTTTCTTTATGCTAAAGCTTTTGCTAATGAATTCATGAACAAGATGTCCAACAAAATCTCTTAAATTTTAGAATAAATATCCTGTGGGAGATTCAAGTACCAGGAGAAAACCATACAGGAATAATGTGTGTGATTTATGGAGAGCCCAGTGAAATCAAGAATTTAAAAAATGTGCAGAAAATTAAATTAGGTCAAGTCCTTGATATTAAATGCTAAAAGGTGAAAAGAACACGCAAGGAAGTGTATAACCAAAGTTGTAATGACATGTAAATGACACATTTTCACACATTTCTTTTCAGCCCAAAAAATTAAATATTTCCGTAGACAGACCATATTCTGTTGAACTGGGATGTTGCACTGGAATGGGACCCTCATAAATACATCAACCTGTCTGCCATATTAATGTGGCAAGCTTGGCCTGTAAACAAATATAACAGTGGAGCTGGAGTCTTTCTGGATAAAACAAGATACAGTAACGTTTACATTTCTCAACTGATTTCAGTGAGTCATTTTTTATATTCAGGTGTTAGTGAGCTATGTGTTGTACAATAAAGTTTTTTTCTGCTGCTTTTTTTTTTTACTGCAGTTAGTACAGTAGAATCTCGGTAGTTAACTTGTTAGTGTGTCAGTTATGCTTATGTGAACTAAATTCCTTATATGATGAGAAAAAATTTAATTGTCATAAATATTTGCAAAAACTTATGTCAACCATGGATTTGGTACTTGTGGAGATGTCTTTATGTAGTATATATTTAAATGTACATGAGCAGAAGTTTTTTTACATGGTTGTTCTTTTGCAGCCCATCACTGTAGCTTTTCTGTGTTCCAGGTCAATGCACAGCACTTTCATGTTTTTGAAAAGAAAAACTTGGAATAGTGCATATTTAGGTAAGATTTAGCCATCAGTGAAAAATAATAATCAGAATTAACAAAGAAATCCACAGTGGTATTCAGTCTTTCTATCTTAAAAAAAAAATTAAAATAGTGAATGTATACTACAGTATAAATATATACAATGTAAGTGTAATAGAGTATAAAGACAGATTTAGTAGTACATTAAGATACAGCATGTTTTATCGGTTATATAATGTTATTAATAGCTTATAAATACATTAGAGTGTAGCACAGTCTCTAGCAGCATCAGGGCCCTATCCTACTGAATTTGTTTTGGCCAGAACCTTTATTTATGTCAGTTATCACAGTCCTGATCATTTAAATTACAGTGTAAAGGTGCTTTGTGACAATGTCCATTATTAAAATAAACTTGAAGTGATACTTGGAAAGCTGGCACTGTAGCGTCATGGTTAGTGCTGTGGCCTTGCATCTTCAGGGTCGAGGGACTGATTCCTTCCTTGGGTCTGTGTATGTGGAGTTTGCATGTTCTCTCCCCATGTTTGGTAGATTTTTTTCTACCAAAAGAAAGATTTTTTTTCTACTTCAGTTTCCTCTCATAACCCACTGACATGCATATTAGGTCAAACTGCTTTTGTTGTGTGTGTGTGTTTGTGTGTATACATTATCTGTGATGCTTTGGGACCTCTGTCCAAAGTCTCCTGGGATAGGCTCCAGGCCCTGATGAGTGGTATAAAAGACGAATGTACCCGTATGAATAAATGATACTTGAAAACTGGCTGAAGAAAGGCAAAGACTTGTGACTCCTATATGCCTATTAGTTTACTTAATGTGGACTGCAAAATAATTTTACTATGTTTACCTAACTTCTTCATTAAAATAAATAATCTAAATTTATTAGTTACGTTTAAGTGTTACAGCTTTGATTATATGTTCTGACTGCTGAATATTATTTGTCTTGTTTGTAAAGCCAAAGATCCTGCCTTTGTAGTTTCTCTAGATGCTGAACAGGCATTGAGTAGGATTGAAAGGCTATTCCTGTTTCCTGTCGTTTAAAACCACCCTCGCATTTTACAGGCTGAGAAAATTCTGTCTAGGTCTCAAAGCTATGGTAGCTTTTACTGTGCTTCAGATCAGAACACAACACATACTAAAACACAAATTATTGTGTTACATATTTACTAATAATTAATAACTTAATTGTACTAATGATTGACTATTATTGAAAAGAAATACAATTTTTCAAATACAGTACAGATTGTGATTCACTGTCTGCTTTCTCTCGCTATACAGTATATAAAATGTTTTATAATAGTAAAAATATAGCTCAGTGTAAACAGTATGGTATACAATACTGCATTTCATTCCACAGTGTACTTTAAACAGTAGTCCATGATCAGTGGGTATTCTGTTATTGTCACGATATTCAGATTTAGTCAATAAAACACTGTTTTTTTCCCCCTCCAAATTAATAATTTTCTTTTTTTATTTATTTCTTTGTTGGTTTACTCTGTCCATTATTATGTATTTCTTTATTTATAAGTTTGTTACAAGTTTGTTCTGTTATCTGTGGACAGTGAAATTAATATTGTGCGGTTTTTGACAGGTTACAAGCCTATATAATACCAGGGATTCGATGATTAAATTTAAATTATTGTCATATTAATATTATGCTATCCTCTATAATAATGATAATACGTTAGATTTATAAATCCCTTGTCAAGCTCCATTTTTGCTCTCCAGCGAGGCGCAATGACTGACATTTTGTCATGTCCACTTCTAGTGGAATGAAAACCCATTGTTCACTTGTTCCCTACACCATTCACTGTTCCCTTTGAACTGAGCAGTTTCGCTCGATGCGGTTTGGAATCGCACTTAACATGGCTGAACACCCTGTGCAGTAATTCTCAGGCAACTTCAAGCCGATCGGAACACAGCCTGTGCGTTTACGTCAGCGCGACTCAATCCTCATTGGCTAGCGGGCAAATTTGAACTACAACCACACTATTACTAATGCTAAACTGCTAACAACGGCCGCAACGGTGGACAGTCAAATGGTGCATTAAAGGTGGACACCTAAATCCTTTTTTAAAAATCCTCTAAAACACTCAACAGCTGACAAAGACGTGACAGTTTTGTAAGTTATTGCATTTTCATCATTTTAAGCTTCGTATATTTAATGAGTAAACAGTCGTTCTCGCGTTAATAATTGTGTTTTGTAGCACAAACCGCGCGGCGACCTAATATAACCGAATTTGCATATACAATACCTGGTATATGGCAGGTAATTGTCAATATTTAAGTCATAACTATTCATTGACCTATTCCAGATTAAATTAGTTTAGGTTACTGAGCTTGGTAGATAATGAAATTGATAAGTTAATGGATTGGAAGCTGTGTGTTTATAACTTAACTTTTTTTCTTTCTTTCTTTTTTTTTTTTTATCTGAACGTTCTTCCTGCATTTGGCTTAAACATGATAGATTTCTAGATTCTGATTTTATTCATCAGACTTTATTCCCGGTGTATCAGTGCTCCATATGATCTACTCTGTATTTTCTAGAAGAATATTTTATACGTTTCTCGATCAGTAGCGTTGGCGTTGTGTTGTAAGCCGTTTCCCCCGGCGGTTTCAGGAGCCGTTCATTCATTTTGTTTGGTTGCTTTTCTTAAGAGCAGATCATGGAGCCCGCTGTAATGAACCTTTACAGCTTGTTTGAGAATCTTAGAGCCCACGTCGACGTCCTCAATGACAGTATTGAGCCCCGTAAGTAAGCCCACAGTTATACAGTTTTTACACTTTAATGCATCTAAAAACAGAATTTCTTACAGCAACTGTAAACTGTACTTCATCCCAGAACATTATGCAGCTCTTGCTCATTATTTATAAATGTTATGTATTTTAGCTATTGAGGTTTTCATTCCTGAACTTTACATTGAGTAAGCATATTATAATCAAGTTGACATTTTTTATATGCTGTTTTTGTATTATTAGTATGTTTTTATTAATGAAGATTGAATGAAACCCTGTCAAGTGACTAGGCAAACTCCTGTATAAATAGCACGCTAGCTAAACATCATTGACTCTACTTTGGGAAGCACTGCCTTAGACATTATTTGCACATTTTACAGAGTTTATTCAGATGGCACTGAATTTCGAGGACTGTCGACGTAAATGGCTGAGAGTGGAGCAGGAGTTGACATCTTGTAAAGAGGTGCTTGCCAAGGCAGAAACGGAGAGAGGTGCGCTGGAGGTCAAGCTAAAACATGCTCGCAACCAAGTGGACGTGGAAATCCGCAGACGACAAAAAGCTGAATCAGACTGTGAAAAATTGGTAGGGGCTTATAATTCAATCATATATACACACACTCAAGCTCTTTAATCATGGGGGGTACTTGGTATTGCCCACCTTTTGGCTTCACTTTTGTTAAATAATGGCACTATGTAAAATTTCTGTGTTGTTCATCTAACGTTGTATTTGCCTAATATTAAGACTGGCTACAATCTGATTTTTTTTATGTTTACGTTTTTATGTTTTTAAAAGAGGGGTGCTAGCTTTTGAACATGTTAGTATTTGTATAGACTTAAAAAAACCTAATGGCGCTAGAAGTGATGCATGAAGGCTCTCGTGTGTTTATTTGTTTCTGAAATCCTTTTTTTTTTTTTTTTCACAAAATGGCCACCATGACCTTCGAGAAGTAATATTCGATTCAGTTTTATTTGTATAGCGCTTTTAACAATTTACATTGTCGCAAAGCAATGTTATAACATTTTCTCATTCTGCATCGTTTTCTCATTTCTTATTTGACTCCTGCACATGTTTTAGTATTAAAAAACACCAAATTAGCCTTTCCTGGTCACCAAAACATGTACACTACTGGTTTAAAACAATATACTGATGATTGAGGCTTTTGATTGGACAGATTTATCACAAGTTACTATTTCTGTATAATTAATTGTGCAGCACTACTAGAGAGCAACAGAACATTTTGTTGAATTTGAATAGCTATCTCAGGTAGTTGTATTTTACTAAGAGCAGCTTTAAATTGACTTTACATTTGTAGACTCTGAGCATGAACGGTTTAAACCTCCTCCTGTTGTCCTGACAATCAAAGCATCTTGAACCTATCCCTTAATGAGCACTTGGATATGGTAATACCAGTTCTCTCCTTTGTATGCAGGATCGTCAGATTCAACTAATTCGAGATCTTCTGGTCACAGAGGGTTCTAGTACCAGTATCCAGTTAAACGATGAGCAGCGATCAGCTCTAGCATTCCTCAATGCACGCTCACAAGCACCTGCCAACCTCAACAGCAGCCGAAGGTGAGTGGAGCTAATAGTACAAAAATGTGCACTGACTGGCAAATTTCCATATGCACAATGTGACGAAAAGAGGATTGGGACTGAACAATTGTGTGACCAAAAGAAGAATACTTGTTGGGTAGGCCAATCAGAAAAAAATTGTTGCTCGGGAACATAATGATTGGACTTTGGATCTCTACAAAATTGCAAAACTGGGGGAAAAAAACCTTAAAGAAAGGAAGTTTTGGACATTTTCTTCAATAAAAAGATTTGAAATGTTTGTTTACAAAGATAATATATTCCATACTCAAAGTAGATGCATATTAGGTCTGTAGCTATTGAATATTTTAGTAATCGAGTATTCTACCAAAAATTTTATCGATTAATCGAGGAATTGGATAAAATGTACATTTTTTAAATTAAACACCAATGTAAAATATATAAGAGAAACAAAGAGTAATTGGTTTTCTTTTTAGAAGAATCAACTTTTGATTCTTGCATACAGCATTTTACTAAAAATAAACATTGTCATTATTCACAATATAAGGAATAGCTTAAAGTTGACTGAGATGAATTAAGTGCATTACAGTGCTATACATTCTTATTTTAAAGCCTTTTCTCAGATGCAAAAACTAAAAGGTATTTCAAATTACTTTAAGTATCAAAAAAAACTAAGGCAAACATTAAAATAAATAATGATACAAAAACACCAAGTTGTGCAACTTAACTTTCAGAACTAAAAGTTCTCTTCTTTGGCTCGCTGATATTTTTATTGCTCTCTTTCATTTTGCAGCTCGCAACAGAACGCTCCCTCAAATAAATACACGGCTAACTGTTTGCATCTTCTTCCGCTTTGTGAGTGACATAAGCGGTGCTTCTTCGTCGGTGTTTACTGGCGGTTTGCATCCGGAAGCGCGCTGTGTCATGCCAAACAAATAACTGCGCAAAAACATAACGCAAGCTGTAAAAATTAATTAAAAGAAGCTTTCTTTTTGTAATCGAGTTACTCGAGGAATCGTTTCAGCCCTAATGCATATATAGTTGGTCTATAGCATGAGTTCAAGTTGTCTTCTGTCAAGACTGACAGAAGACAACTTGCCTATTTTTTAATTTTTTTTTTGTTTTTAGTTTTTTGATTTTGTGTTGGCAAATATCCAAACCAAACAGTTAATTGAAATGTTTTGTTGAAGGTACATTTATTTGCCCCAGAGCTACATTCATCGCACAGCAAACACATTGGCTTCTCTGGTGACAATTGCAGTTGAACAAACATTTCCCAGTAATGGTGTCTACTGTTGGAGCTACAGTAGCACGCTTTATGGTCTGTCTACAAATTTTGCTTTTGGTATTAGTTACTGATGTTCAAGTACTCTAATCTATTGAAGAATTTAATCAACTTACTTTAGAAAAATGTCAGTTATTCGCATAAATCATCTTTCTGTTTTTCAGTTCGATTTATTTTTAAATGGAACTAATCAGAGAGGATGTCTGACTTTATCTAAGGCTATGCTTAGCTGGCAGGTCACGAGTGGATTAGGCCTGGTCTTCAAATTCAACACAAAGGGACTGTTACAAAACCATTCCCTATCCATCTTTTAGTAGCTAGGATCCAAACAGCATTCTCCTGCTACTGAAGTACAGACAACTTTGCAAAATGATCCATCAGTGGTCCATTAGTCCATCCAGTGAAGAGTTGTTTATCTTGCTAAAGCACTGCTTTAAAACCACAAACTGGGATCTGTTCTGAAAGGCTGATCCTTGAGACATGCGTATTCTGTCATTGACCATGTGAATAAATGGACAAATGGATTATACATTTGAAGTCACATGCTGCCCAGCTAGCAGCAGTATTCGGATGCTTTCAGCATGCCATTTAGTTGTTTCCTGCTCCATCATCTCCTGCTTGAACTACTACTGAACTAACCTACGGTTTATTGTTAATGTTTTGAATGAGTCAAGTCCATAATTTCTTCTCTTGCTTTTAACTTGCAATTTACATATTGGACGAAAAGGGCTATTGATGACTCCATTACCATGGCACTACACACAGCCATCTATCGCCCTAAGCACATTTGCTCCGCAATGCTGAAGGAATAGTAGGACTGAAGGAATAGAAACATTCCTAGTATACCAGATAGAAGACCATGCCCCATCCTCATCTGTAAAATAGGTGGAAAGCTTGTCAGCTTTAAATTCCTTTGGGTCTGCATTTTTATGGTCTATCCATGTTCACACAGTGGTGGTCTCATCTGTTTGTTTATTTATTTTCTTTCCACCATCAATATAAATGAGAGGTTTCTGTACAGTGTTTAGAACTTTCTCTCTGTTATATCTTTACATTTCATACATTGAAGAACCCAAAACCAGTCACAGAAAAATTCTCTGTATGCCTGTCTCTGTCTAGCCAGATTTTGTCACAGCATCACACACTTTACTAAAACTATGACAGTAGTTGGGTATTTGCCCAAAGTTAAACCTGCATCATAAAAAAAATCTAAATGTTCAGTAGAAGTAATGTTATGAGCAGTTATGTGCCAGATTATTACCCAGCATATAGCAGTTTTATTTTATTTTATTTTTTTAACGAATGTTGCGTTTTTCCCTCTAGGTGGGCGTGGTTTCGTGTTAATTCCCCGATTAAAGCAGTGTTTCTGTTGGTGTGTGTGCGCGCGCGCGTGGAACGTCGACCCACACATTAGCCCTGCCCCCCTCTCAAATAAGAGGGGAGGAAGGGCTACTCTGTAAGACGAGAAGGGGGGGGGGCGGGAGCCATTCCTCCTCTTGTCTTTCATTAGCTTCACGCACGCACACACAAACACTAATGGAAACACTTCTCTGTCGGGATTTCTTTTTTTTTTTTTTTTAAAGTAAAGTGCAGGTTAATTTGTTTTATTTTTACTTTAGATTTTGTATTAATTATTTTTATATATTTTTTGGGTTGTGGAACAAATAATGAGTTAGTTCTTATGGGAAATTTGCTTTTCAAAAAAGTGTTTTGATACACAAGCATGCTTACCGAACGAATTATGCATGCAATCCAAGGTTCCACTGTATGTTCGTTCTTTCTGCAGGGAGTTTAAAACCAGTTTGTCTCATGTGTTCCAAAACTGTGGTGCTAATAAAAAGCTGAATATTTTTACTGGGATTACTTAATATTTTCACAGCTGAAGTGGTATAAGTTAAGTTTAATCGTTTAATCGAGTCGTTGTAAGATGCAACTTAATCTTTATCTGATCTACTTTTTCGATTTCTAATCTGAAGTACAACTTGGCATAAACAAGGCATAAAATACTCGACCATATATATTTTTTTGTATTAAGTTCTGAAAAATGGTTAAAACTTAAAATATTACTGGTTAAAACTGATCAGCTTATTTTTGGCTTTAACCTTTTAACTATTTCTACAAACTCTTTTCCCACTTACACTTGTTGAGATTACTGCACTGTAGCTCTTCCTCTTCTGACTGTAGATCTTGAAAGTGATCAATTGGTCTTTATCTAGAAGAAACTGTCGTTGCAGCGCTTTTACCTGAAATTTTGTCCTTTTTCCCAGGAAAGAAGTTTTTCAAAGTTTTTTTGATTTATTGTTTATTTTCCGTTTGGCTGACTTGCCAATACGTAACTAACTTTTACAGTAATGTATTTATTCAAGCATTTCAAATTTTGTCAATTTTTTCCAACATAAAAAAATAAATGCCAGGAGTTCCAAAGTCCAGTGGTCATGTTCGATGTACATATAGTTACAACACAGCGTTTCTTATAGAAGAGAACATGTATAGAAAAGCCTTGTTCCCCGTTTTTCTTTTTTCCCCCAAGACACAAACATATATGCAAAATAATATTCGTATCATTTTAACATTAAATATATAATTCAGTTGTGTTCCTCTCAGGGGTTTGCATTTAAGTATTTTAATATGCATTAAAATAAATAAAGGAGCTGTTTAAAACATGAATTGTTGCATAAAGATATACAAATATCTTTTTTACAAATATGTGCTAATGCCAATATTTTTAACTCCTGCTACACTGATGTGTTTCCTGAAAAATGCTTGCTGCATTTTCACCTAAAGCAGTGGTCAGACCAAGTGTGAATAAAATCACCCAGTGAAAAAGCCAATTCACATTGAATGTAAATTTGCTTCTCAAAATGATTACTTTGTCTTTGCAGTGAATTGCCATTACAGATTAAAGTTCATCTAGATAGTTCTGATCTTGTGAGCCAATAAAAATAAAGGATTTCATCAGGAATTCCTAGTCCACCTGACTTTAAGAAACATTATGGTGAAAGTCCAGTGTGGCCTGAGCCCTGTCTGAAACAATGTAGGAATAATTTATATATATATGACATTGTCATTGACTGCTGTCTAGCTATGCGTTTATTTTAACAGTTTTGAAGTCTAAAGAAAGCACAGATTAATTAATGTACAGTATACAGTAAGCTTAGACACTAAGGTGTTAAATATCATTCAATGCATGAACTCTGAGAATTAAGACTTAGCAGTCAGTGATGTTCTTAGTAAATGTTTATTCACAGTTTGCAGATCACAGAATTACAAGTGCCCAGGTTGCTATTGGCAGATTAATAATGGTTTTATTATTTTTTTCCCCTACAGGCTGACCACTATTGATGAATCTGCCTCAATTCTGTCAGATATTAGCTATGATAAAACTGATGATTCATTGGTAAGTAGTTCTTTGTTGTAAGTAAGTAGTCTTTGTTGAAAGATTTTGACATTTACCAATACTATTTTTCAAACAATGTGAGGGGATAGTCCCACAACCGGGTCTTTGTAGTCAGTGGCGGCTGCTCTAAGACTACAAGGGAAGCTCTGCTTCCTCTACTATGTCAGAAAATAAATGCTCATATATGC
>JAOVVA010000019.1:22175310-22192151 GCA_028565275.1 Leiocassis micropogon
TGACAGCATGTCTTAAGTATACATCAGCGCTACAGAGATTTGAGTTCAGTCCGATGTGGATTTGCAGGTGATTTTTTTTTTTTTTTTTTTTGATGAAAAATTTTATTATAATAAAAAATTTTATGATGAAGGCCTAATATGAGTTTCCCCTGTTTCAAAAGCTAGCAGCCGCCACTGTTTGTAGTAGTCCATGATCAATGTCGTGAATCATGCTTTCAGTAATGGAAGGCAACCAAAAGAGCAAAGATGGCAACATTATTTTGGCCTCAAAACCATGGAGGGAAAATGCGTAGTGTGGTCTATGAATTTTAGCAGAAATATTAAAAGAAATAAAATTAATTCCATCCAAATTATATGAATTTAAGTATTCAAGCCAAGTGTGTACATGAAAAGTTAGTGAAAATTTCTATTCGTAGGTTTGTATATAGTACTGAATATCTATATCTTCTATATAACCAGAACAACTGAAATAGATTACAACCAGGAATTGAACCTCTGTTGATGCAACTAAACCCAGTTTCTTTGTGTCAGTAATTCAAGCGGTGTGATGAATATGAATGTTTACTATTTGATTTATTTTTTAGCCCCTTTGTTTGTTCATTTTGTTCACAGGACTGGGATTCTTCTGTTGTCAGAACTGTCCGACTAAAGAAACGACAGAAGAGAGTAAGCTGATGACTTGTGCATTCCTACCTCAAAATTAGTTTTGTTTATTCTGGTTATAAGATCACTAAGTTGGCTGTTATTTTGTAGCGCTCCTCGAGAAACCACACTGATGGACCTCCTGCTGCCGCTAAGAGGTCTCGATCTACAGGCCGCTCCTCTGAGAAAGTAAGCGTTCTAATTAAAAACCAAGTGCAGTATTTAAGCAATCCAAAAAACCTTCAAATACAAGAGTTTAACATATAACTTAAAATAAAATTAAGCAAAAAAAAGCTAATTTTTTCCTGAATAGCACTAATATACACCTGAATGGGGCCTAGAAAAGGATAGGTTTCCTTTTGTCTGGTTTCTTTCATGGTTCCTAACGCATGTGGTCTCTTGCACAGTCACTGCCTTGCAAACTGGGGATAAATTTTCAACGATGTCTGTTAAGTGTATTTTATAGGAATTAATTAAAAAAAAACAGAATTTAATTGAATGCATATTTACTCTTGTACTCGGAACTGACTAGTTCAGTTCAGCCTTTATTTGTCACATATGCATTACTGCGCAGTGAAATTCTTTATTCTTTGCATATCCCACCTTCTTGTTAGGAGGCTGGGGTCACAGCGCAGTGTGCTATTATATAGCTCCCCTGGAACAGACAGGGTTAAGGGCCTTGCCCAACAGCAGCAAACTGGCAGGGCTGGGGCTTGAACTGCTGACTTTCTGATCAGTAACTCAGAACCACCACCACTCATAGTGATGCATGTTTATTAATGAGTGTTTTATTTTTATTTATATATATATATAAAAATAATGGAGCCTTACTGTACAGGTTGCTATGACTTCTGTTATGGGTTTTGCTCATTTTAGTGATGAAGAGCTATTTAAATCTGTATATCTAATAGCATTTTTGACTTGATATGATAATGTTGCTATTCCTGTGTGTTTTGTTTGTGCATTTCATCCACAACCTCCAACCTTATGTGTTGATTTATGAAGGTGTTTGTGTATACTCGTATACATAGGGGAATGAGTCTCTGGTGGCCAAGACCACAGTGACTGTGCCTAAAAATGGAGGTCCCATAGAGGCTGTCACCACTCTTGAGGCTGTGCCTTACTGGACCAGAAGCAGGAGAAAGACTGGTAGGTTTAAAACTAGTCAGCGTTATGTCTAGTTTGATTTAAGACATTAACATAGCATAGTTAATATATGCCATAGAATGTTTTTTTTGGTATGTTAAACAGCATGTTTTTTTTTTTATTTTTTTTATATATACTAAATTTATGACCTCTAAAACACTGTCAGACTATCAGTCGCATCTGAGATGCAGAATGCATTTTTTTTTTTTCTTTGATGCATCTGTGCAGTCCATCTGTGCCTGGATTTCACATGAAGAATGTACAAATTTTTTTTGAAACTGATGTAACTTTAAAGCCAGTAGTAAATAAAATAGTCATGCCACCCAATGTGTCTGTTAAAGCATTAGGTCCTTGAATCCGTCAAAAAAAAAAAAAAAAAGCTCAGTTTTTGTGATTGAGGAAACATTTTATTACAAAAGTGGCCTGCATCACACTCCGTGCATAGCAGAAACTACTATCCAGATGTGGAGTACTTTATCAGCTGCGTGCACCACAGTTACCTTTAACCTCTCACTCTGCTTCATGCACAGCGGAAGTAACGTTTTAGCAATTCAGACTACAGCTACACAAATGTTAGCTCCCTTTGAGTGATTTTGAATTAAATGAGATTTCTTGACTCTTTTCAAACTTGTTTATTATTTGTCTACAGTTAGATTATCTTAATTTATTAGCATTCATCTTGGCTGATTGGATTAGGAGTGATGTCCTTTCTGCTTCTATTTTCTGTAGCTGCCATGGTTTGGGACACAGCAGACACAGATTCCGTGCAGTCTGACGACATAGTAAAACGGACTGAGATCAGAGCAGAGCCCAGCACACTGCAGACCAATGGAGTTGTCCGTCTGCATGAGTTTGTTTCCAAAACGGTTTGCTCAATGTCATATTTATGTCACTAATTAAATATTGTTTAAATATTATTTTTTTTTATTATTACTGTTTAAAAAACTTGACATGCTTTTTAGGTGATAAAGCCTGAGTCCTGTGTCCCTTGTGGGAAGAGGATCAAGTTTGGAAAAATTTCTCTGAAGTGCCGGGACTGTCGTGTGGTCACCCATCCTGAGTGTCGAGAGCGATGTCCCCTGCCCTGCATCCCTAACATGTCTGGGACACCAGTAAAAATTGGAGAGGTAGAATGTTTTTCTCAACAATATTTTTATTGATTTTAAACAGGGATGTAACAGGGTAAACATGTAATGTTTCAATACAGGTTTTATAACCCCCTTATAAACCCTATAGCACCCACCCCGCCCCTCCCTGAGTGGCCAGTTTTACATGCATAAGAAAGGCTAGACGCCAAGCATTGAAAAAAAAGGAGAGAAAACGAAAAGAAGAAAAAAAGAATATGGAGCTGGAAGTTTTTTGGTTCTATGTGGAGAAAAAAAAGGAATAAAAAGGGAAAATAAACGGATTGAGTAGTGGATCTTCTCCAGGGACAAACAGGACATACTATCTCTGAGCCACTGGGCGTGAGTGGGTGACGTATCATCCTTCCACTTGAGTAAAAGAGAACGCCTAGCCAGGAGTGTCGCAAAAGATAATAAACGCTTTTTAGCAGGAGTTAGACGCTTATCTTCCTCTCCAGTAATACCAAAAAGAGCAATCAGAGGGTCTGGTTCAAGATTGCATTTCAATACATAGGACAACGTTTTAAAAACATCCCTCCAGAATTTTTCCAAATTCGGGCATGTCCAGTACATATGAATAAGAGACGCCTCTCCGCTTTTACATTTCTCACAACAAGGATCAACGTCTGGGTAGAAACGGGAAAGTTTAAGTTTGGAGAAATGAGCCCTGTGTACAACCTTAAACTGTAATAAGGAGTGGCGGGCACATAAGGAGGTTGAGTTGACAAGTTTAAGAATTGAATTCCAAGTATCATCTGATGGTGACAAATTATTATTTTTTTGGATTTTTTCCCGATTTTCTCCCTAATTTAGTCGTGGCCAATTCCTCCCCGTCACTAGGGGGCTCCCACATTAAGCTTCTACTACCATTCAGCCGGGAGGGCCGAGGACTATCACGTGTTTCCTCCGAACCACGTGACGCCAGCCGACCGCATCTTTTCGAACTGCTTGCTCACACACCGTTAGGGTGCGACTGGTAGAGAAGTTGGTAGTAAAAAAAAAAATGCACCTGGCCTGGTTGGAAGAAGCACAGGTTGTTATTTTTCAGTTAGCACTAGTCACTTAAATGAATAAATTCCTGTGCTATGAGAAAAATGTGCTGAAATTGTTTAAAAATGTGTTGCAGGATATACTTTTTCTTTAAAATTCATCATTTGTAGTTCCCAGTATTGCTGTTAATAATAATTGACTATGTTGTTTTGTAGGGCACTCTTGCAGACTATGTCTCAGTCACTTCCCCCATGATTCCACCACTAGTGGTCCACTGTGTGAATGAAATTGAGCAGAGAGGCCTACATGAGGTCCGTGAGTTAACTAGTTTGTAATAATTTGATTAGTGCATAATCAGCTCTTGCAGCTTGTTTAATTAGCTTTTTCTTTTTTTTGGTGATTTTTTTACTAGACTGGCCTATACCGTCTGTCTGGTGCTGATCGAATGGTGAAGGAACTGAAAGAGAAGTTTTTGCGTGGAAAGACTATTCCTTTGCTAAGTAAGGTGGAGGACATTCATGCTATTACTGGCCTCCTCAAGGACTTCCTGAGAAACCTCAAAGAGCCACTGCTCACCTTCCGCCTCAACAGTAAATTTATGGATGCAGCAGGTGAGTTTGAACTGGAGCAAAATGTCATTAGGCTATCACACCACAGGATTGCTAATAAAGTTTATATAGATTCTGTACCAAAGGGTATTTTTGTTGTTAATAAAATTCCTATTTAGTCCAAGAATTTCTCTGGAGCAATATACGATTAGGATTATTTTGAGTCCAAGTTTGTATCGTGTCTGAATGCACAGACAACTGTATTTTATTTATTTATTTATTTATTTATTTATTTATTTTTCTGGAGCTTGTGGTGACTGTGTAACCATGTTTATTTTCAGAGGTAGCCGATGAAGACAATTCCACTGCACTGATGTACCAAGCTATCAGTGACTTGCCTCAGCCCAACAGGGACACTCTGGCCTTCCTGATCATCCATCTGCAGAGGTAGGCAGCAGCACAGTGAGGTTTTATTTCCACAGAACAGCAGTTTTCCCTTTGGTTTGTATTTGCATGCTGTGTCTGCATGGATTTGCTTTGTCTAAGGCTTTTTTAAACAAAAGTGGAAATTACAAGTACTTTAACAATTATAAAAAGCAACATTAAACTTAAAATGGCTAGGTAGGTGGTGATACAAGTACTACATCTTTTAATATTTTTGGAAGAACTTGGGTAGAGTTTAAAATCTATATTTCTGATGTCTGCAAACTGTTATACATGTTGCATCCCTCTGCTTTTAACTTTAAGTGATACTAAAAATGCAGTTATTGAATAAAGAGCTTGCCTCTCCAAATCAGCACTACTCTGTATTACACTAATAGAACAATACATATTGGTCCTTATTACAGATAGATAGATAGATAGATAGATAGATAGATGGATAGATATACAGATATATACACACACACAAACCCCATGGAGAAATTCACAAGACCCAGCAGTCCACAGATACAGTAGTTACATCTAGAATATGAGGTAAAAACAATCCTATAAAAAAAAAAAAACAGTGCTTGGTGTTGTCAAATCAGGACTACAGTGGTCTTCCCAGACCAAAGAGAACTCAATAGTAATGGTATTTTTGCTAAATTGGGTGGAATAATTGATTATATTTGATTTTGCAGAGTTGCTCAAAGCCCGGATACTAAAATGGATGTGATTAATCTGGCTCGTGTGTTTGGACCTACTATTGTGGGTCATGGTGTACCTGATCCACAGCCAATGACTATTCTGCTGGACACAAAGAGACAACCTAAGGTAGAGGCAAGAAATAAATGTCTAATGTTGTGCTGTGTATACAATGAAAAGTAATATTATGCATACTAATAATGTCATTGTTCAGATCCAGTGGAACAATTGTCCTGTGACTTAAAAAAAAAAAAAAGTTTATATTTGTTTAAATAAAATAAATACAAACATTTGTTTCAGGTTGTTGAACGCTTGCTGAGTTTGCCTGTAGAGTACTGGAGCCAGTTCACGATGGTGGAGCAGGACCACCATCAAGCTCATGCTGATCACATGATCATTGAGAACACCAATGTTTACTCTACTCCAGACCAAAAAGGTATCGTGTTTTGCAGTGAATGACATAAACTTAAGAGGGATGTTCTCCAAATATGTCATTTATTCATTAAAAATGTCTAGAAGCCTAAAGACTTAGTAAATTAGTGTTAATTACTACCTGATGTTTAAGGAGAATAATGAAGTCTTGGAGTTGAAATGGTGCTTAATATTGGGCTATAGTGGATTTTGTCTATTAAAGACAGCTTTTTTTATTATTATTATTATTATTATTTTTTATCACATTGCTTGAAGCACAGCTGCAATTGCTGTTTCGACTTCATTTTCAGTTCTACCTATATATGCCTTAATTTTTCACAACCATGATGAAGAAATTTGTGCAGTGCATTTACAGTATGAAAAGTGCTTGACCTTAGCAGACTTGTCATTATTTGCAGTGAGCATGTTTGGCCCCCTCACCACTCCAGAGCAGCAGATGAGCAAGACTTCATCTTCTAGTTCTCTCTCTCAGCGTATGAAAAATGCTACACTCGGCGTCATCACTCCCAAGTAAGTGTTATTCAGGCATCATTCATTGATATCTACTGTATTTACATATTGAGAATGTGTGGGTTTTTTTTATATATATTGTTTAAGATACAGAGGAGCTGATCATAGCTATTTTGGCTCTGCTTTTATAGGTTTGGTAGCAAGAGTAAATCTGCTGTGAGCTTCAGTCGCCAGGGTAACTTCTTCGCCTCTCCACTGCTAAAGTAGCCAGCAAAAGACTCCCAGCGCTACTGTATTCTGCACAATTAATCAATCTATACAAGTAATGTATAGAACTACATATGTTTTAATCATTTTCCCTTTTATATTTTGATGGGTTTTTAGATTTTTTTTAATACTGATTTACACATGGACAGGCAAAAATATGCATTTCCATTGTCTACTACGTTGATATCAAAGTGTGTGTGTGTGTGTGTGTGTGTGGGGAGTTCTTTATTAAGAAGCCCAAGATTGATAACATTTTATCCCGATTTTTATCATATTTGTATATATCAGCTAGTTTAGGCAAACCTCCTAATATGCATACTTCACATTCCTATGCAAACATTTGCTCCACTTTGTGTCTTTTTGTTGTGTGAGAGGATGATTAACAAAATGGGGCCATGCATAGTGGAGTTTCTTTTACCCAGTATGCTATTTTCTGTCATTTTATGGCTATTTACCTGTGTTTAAAAAAATATATGTTGTACGTTATTCTGACTGATTATTGGATTGTATAAAAATAGCAAATTGCCGTTTATTGATTTTTTTTTTTTTTTTTCCCCTTTCTTTTGAACCCAACAAAGTACCATTATGTACCTGTTATGGCTATGCTAGAGAGAGCATTATCTTTTTTTTTTTTTTTTTTTGTGTGTGTAACTTTCAATTAAATCATCTTCATTCACAGTAGCCTATAAATATTTCCTTTAAGCTGTCAGTATTTTATTTTCTGTTTTTGTTGTTGGAGAAAATGACGATATGCCTGGTCTAAACTGTTATTCATGATCTTGATCTTGTACAAAAATAGTTCGATAACAGCACAAAGTTAGTTTGGAATAAGTTAGTGTTTCATTCATTTATCTGATTTGTAGGGGTATTTAAAAAAACTACATGCCCTCAGATCTTTCAGATTTAGAGGCAAGCTGTGCAAAGTGGATTTACAGAAAGATAAGTATTTATTTAGTATGTATAAGTAAGTTTAATCAAGATGCAGGAACATTTTAAAAAAGCTTTTTCTGAAATGGATTGTTGCTTTTAGTAACATTCATGTTTACAGGAAAAAAGTAAACTTCCAAATTCATAACCAATCTTTTCCAAAAGTCAGTATGAATATGAAGATGAATAATAAATACATTATACATTTTATAATAAATATTATAAAAATGGAATAATAAACTATGAAGTAATGTTTAAAATTTAAAGATGACAAATTACATCTTAGATTATAAATGAAAAAATTCTTGCATTGGCGTACTACTATTTGTACGATCTTGATGGATAATGTACACATTAAAATTTATTTAATGGTTTAATCAATTTCTTTGCTACCATATTGGACCATTTTTTTAATCAACTACTGGGGTTCCTCCATTATAGGTCACATACAGTCCTTTTTGAAGATTTAAATGTGTTTCAAGTTTGTTTTAATTTTCCAGTTAAAATACAACTCATGTCATCCATTCTGGCATGCGTGATTTATTAATTAATTTATTTTTGTTTCATTAATTTTTACAAATGTACCATTACAATGTCTTAAGAAGTAAACATCGCTAAATTACCCATTTAATAATGGCAGAAGGCTAGGTTAGCAGTTAGCCCCTTGCCTAGCATTATTTACTGCAGGCTCTCAGGGAACATTTGGTTTTGAGGAGAGCTCAGCTGAGGACTGAGATGGGAGCGGTTGTCTTTATGTAATATCACAATGGGGGAAATCTGATTAGCATTTTTTAGGACCTGGAAAATACGTAAACGGAGAAAGAGCAGGGAATGTGTTCACAAGGAGTGGAGATGAGACCTAACTGAATGTCTAAAAGTGATTTAGATGTAAATTTTGCATAGTGGTCCTCATTTAATTGAATTTCAAATAAGCTTCATTTTTATTAGCTCACATCACATTCACTCCATATCTAGCCAAACAATATCTATACAAATTAGGTACCCACCCACCACACAAACCAACACGGTGAACACAGAGCTTTACATTTCTTTTGAGTTTAAGTAGCCTCAGTTTTCTCCCAAAGACATTCTTTGGTTGAGATCAAGAGGTGAAAAAGCAGGAACAAAGTATCACTGTCTGGCAGGTTACTTAGCTCAGACCCAATGCCAGTGCTTGAGTGTGTCACTCAATTGAACAAATTTGTATCAGTCATTGCATTGATTTGTTCCTGAATTTCATTTCATCTTGCCTGACCATGATGATCAAACATACTTTAGATGGATTTATGTTAAATGTCTTAACTGGCTGGTATTTTACCATTTGTAAATGTATTATATTTGTGCCATTTTCTGCCATACCAACATTTGTGTCCATTTAATTCAGTTGGGAAATGAGTTACTTAAGTTTTTCAGTTGAATTATTAAAGCCTGATGTGAGCCAGAAATTATTAATGTGTCCATGCAGGCAATAGTGGATGTATACAAATGGATTTATTCTGAAATCATTAATATTGGTATTTACACAAGAAATTTGGTATTTATGAAAAACCTGTAAATTTGAAAAAACTTTTGCATTATACTCCTCCTCCTCCTGAGAGTATGTAAGGTAAGTTAGTAACTAATGCCAACCTCCACTCAATCAAATCATATACAGTACTTTGAAGGTTTACTGTTTTTATTTATGGATTATACTGTTGAGTATAAAAATTGCATTTTTAATTATGTTTACAGCTGTTGGCTTTTTCCTGTTTGCTTTGTAGTTTCTTCCTATAACATCCACATACAAAAAGATATTGTTACTAAATATAAAGACACAGCATTAAATATGTAATTATGACTAACTTCTTCCATTTAGATGAAACGTCATCTGTGCCTTGGCTGATGCAGGAATTGGTAAAATACAACTGAAAATTATACCTAAACATTTGCACCCAAGTTTGGTAAAAGCCTAATGAATAGGCTTTTGAGTTTTGTGTTAATTGTTTAAGAATGTGTAAGAGTTTTATCCAGTAATTTTATTACAAGTTATAAATTCCACAGATCTCAAGCAAATTAAACACTATGGGATGTCTCAGACCAAGTCTTCTCCATGGCAACCAGATCTCACATGGCACTTTCAGAGGTCTTGTAAACCATGTGGAACTGTTTTGGAAACATGAGATAATAGATCAGAATTTCAGGTTTTAGCTACTGACTTTAATATCTAGATGTGCTAAACATCTTGGAACATGATGTCATTATGCCATGTTTCAAGTTTGTACATTTGTTGAGCAAAAGTATAGGGACGGATAGCAAAGTACCTTAAAGAAAATTATACTCAATTTTATTTGCAGATGCAAAATCATCTTTAGACATTAGATTATAATACCTTCACCTTTGCCTTCTGTTTTTTTTTCACCCCCGATTTTCTCCCTAATTTAGTCATGTCCAATTCCTTCCCGTCACTAGGGGGGGCTCCCACATTAAGGCTACTTATTACCATTCAGCCAGGAGGGCCGAGGGCTGTCACGTGTTTCCTCCGAACCACGTGACGCCAGCCAACCTCTTTTTTTTTAACTGCTCACTCACACCGTTGGGGGCGGCGTAACACACTTGGAGGACAGTGCTATCTGCTCCCTCCGCATGAGCACGAGCTCACAGACGCTACGAAAGGCGTAGAGCCGTGATTAATGTGGGAGCTCTACTACCTCTCATCCCTCCCCGCTGAGAGAGCTGTAAGAGGTTACAGCATCACCCGGGAACCGAACCAGCGATCTCCGGATGATAGGGCGAGCACTTTACCACTGCGCCACTCGGAGGTACCTTTGCCTTCTGTTTGAGGTGGTGTGTTGAGTTCCTTGCCTGATTTCTTTATTTTTCAGAATATTCCAGGTGGTTATTTTGGTTATTCCCAATGGTTTTGTAATGGCTGTGATAAAGTCTACCTGTTTTCCTCCTTGCTTTGCTCCCATAGAAAGCTCTCTATAGCCTCCATGTTGGTTTTTAATTTGTAAAATACCAAATGCAGTCTTTACAGACAAGTTCCATAGCTCAAACCAAAATTCAACATTTAGAGTTATTATTTATATATTATATTATATAAACAGTCAATCTCACAAAGCACATTTGGGCAACAAAAATACCTGTTATTCATATGTTTCAGAATTTTTAGTCATGAAAAAATGGGTGGGTTTAAACAAAAAAAATCCTGAGTTTGTCATTGGCTGAACTAGCTAAAAGCTAATCTTCTTTCACATATATATGCTTTGCCCTTAACCCCAAAAGTCTTTGTTGTATAGCACAAAAAAAGGAATTGGCCTTGCTGTTCCAAAACTCTCGGTAGGGACTGTATAATGACTCAGCACTAGGTAAAATAAGTTAGAATTAATTACACTTATTAAGTAATAGTGCAGCATGGTCAAAGGGGCCTGGAGTCTCTCCGAAGGCGGTGTACACCCTGAACGGGGTGTCAATTGCAGAATTGTGAATACAAGTATGCACACACTCATTCACACACTACAGGCAATTTAAAAATGTCAATTAACCTAATCTGCATGTCTTTGGACTGTGGAAGGAAACCTGGGTACCCATAGGAAACCCACCAAGCAGGTGGAAATCATGCAAACCTGAAGCAGGAATCAATTCCTCAACCGCTTAGCACAGTATAATATACGTATAGTATAATATACTATATATTTTTTAAATAAAATTTTTATTTATACACAATTGTGTAATAAAATTTGCTTTCTTTAAAGAGACTCAGCTATAAGAAAGCTATTGACCAATTTGTTAAGTTGTACAGTTTGCCAAATGTGGAGCCTAATTTTTTAAAAATAAAACACTGAAACAAATTGATAAAAGAATTTACTTACTTCTAATATCCACATTGGTTAGATGTGGATGAATTCAGTTGCATTAATACAATTTGCTGTGATTACAGTCAACAGTTAGATTTAAGCATGTACATTAAAAACTCTGGATTAAAACAAACTATGTATAACCAGGCTTGGATTACCCCCGCATTACTCACTACACAAGGAGGCTACACATAAGTACATAACATTAATTGTATTAATTTTAAAGTGTATTTCTTCCTGTCAGCATCAACATCTGCATAAGGTTATCCAAAGAAATTAGATCACAAACACCATGTGAATTTAACATTTTAACATTTTAATTTAATTTAGTAAAACGAAAAAAAAATCCCCTTTTTATGAGAAACTTGTTCTTTTTTGTAATGTTGTAATATTTGTATCCAAACTATACATTTTCTCTTTATACATTTTCATACTTATATGAGTATGAAATATTTCTTATATACTTTTCTTATATATACTTTCATACTCTTGTCCATAAGTATTTGGAAAGTGACAAAACTTTCATATTATTGCCTTTGTACACAGTGAATTTAAAAATGGAGTCAAGATACGATTGACGTGTAGACTTTCATTTTCATTTTTGTCAGTTCTGATGTTTGATGTGAACATTAAATGAAGCTCTTGACCTGTACCTGCATGTTTTGCTTTGTAAGGTTTGGATTTCATACTCATTTTTGTTCATTTTCATAGACAGTAAATACAGGTCTGGAGATGTCCAATATCATTTACTATAGCACATATTTATATTATAATTTTACAAGTCGTCCAGGCCTTGATGAACAGCAAATTCTAAAAGAGAATTATGACCGGTGCCACTGAAAACTGCTTAAATTTCATTACCATAAACTGAAATATAACATGTAACATAATGTTTTAAATACTTTGTGGTCTAGTACATAAAGCATATCCCAGGGAAATCTCTGACATTGTGCAATGTGCGGTCTTGTCCTTCTTTTATGATCGAGAGGAAGAGAAATGTCCTGAGTCTACAATACAAGGCCAAACAAATTACTCATTGACTTATTAACTAAACGTTAATGGAATCAATTACTGATTTGTTGTGACTACAATTAAACAAATGACCTATTTGTCATAATTTCTAAATTAGCACGAGAACATTGCGAAAATTGCCAGAATTTTTTTTTGCCCGATTAGTTTAATGTGCATTTTGATCATGGACCACATACATATAATTTAATATAGGTCACAGTACCGTGCTACAGTATATCAGGCATTCCTCAGTCCCCATGTATTAACTCGGTGTAATGACTTATTCCCGTCAGCCTAGTGTGGCGTGCTCACTGAATATTTTACCCAAGAGCCTGTAGACAATTGGTTCCAAAGTTCAAGGATTTTCAGAGGGCACATATCTTTGGAGAAGTAGAAAGAGCGCATGAAGACGTGGAAACTGCTGGACCCATGCAAAGAAAGCGCTGACAGGTAAGCATAACATCTTTGAATAAATGGTTATGGGGAACAAATCAACATTATAGAACTGCTTTTAAATGATGAATTAATAAGTACAAGTGAATAAATTACAGTATGGTTTTAGTTATGGATTGTCTGATTTGACAACATTTAAATTTATTATTGCCTGACTGCTTGGTCAATGATTTTTATACCTTAAAATGTTTTAAGCCGAAAGATTTTGTGCTAACAGCTTATTACCACCCGCAACACTAAGAGAAGGCAGGAGACTGGTAGTAACAGTCCACAGCTTTATGGCGATCAGTCTTTCCGCTTCCTGACAGAGCAGCTACAGTACATATGGTTTGTTATTGAGTAAAGTCAAATAAAGTTCATTCTGTGTTAAATGAGTACACTAGGGCTGAGGTCCTCGAGGAAAGCATTTGTCAATTCTGACCTAAATATATAGGATTGAGAAAAATCTTATTTCACAATTTGTGAGTCACTGTATGTCCAGAATTTTTTTGCATGTACCTCAGCAGAGTTATGATAAAAACCACCTGTAAGGCTGGAGTCCACAGGGCGGAGACGTGTCTAAGGTCATCTCACAATAGTTTATATAGCCGTAAAATAGTAGTTTTGTATTATTCCTGCCTGCAGATAAAAACTGTTTCACCTTAGTGCCAAACTCACTGTGTAATCAGGATCAAACCCTGGTGATCTATGCAATGCTTTTATACAAAGTATACAAAGTATTTGTTTTGGATGCAGTTATCTCCTAAATTATAAAACGTATTACCAATATGTGTTAAGTGTATACTGTTTTATCAATTTAAAGTTCTGAACAGAGGCATGACTGCAGACGCATACGCTGTGTCCTTACAGTCATGCACTTATCCTGTATATCATCATCAGGTCATTTTACAGAAAAGGTGGAATATCAGTTATAAAAATCTCCTGAAATGTATTTCTTCTTTCAGATCTAGGACTTCTTTAATAATAATAATAATAATAACTTTATAAATTCACAATAAATAGTACTTAATGCATTTATTTTTTTAAAATAGATGACCCGATTGTAGAACGATCCGACAGTGAAATTTAGAAGTTAAGACTGGGAAAGATTTATTGTTATTGCTATAACAGAGCAAGAATAATGGCAAATAGCTACAAAAATATAAAAAATAATACACAGGCTTTATACTTTTACACCTAACTTACTCCTCTCAGAATTCTTTGTAGGGTCTGGCATATACATCATTGTTTCTAAGATCAAAACCAAGTTTGGAAATCATGGCTGAGACAAAAAGTGGCACCAGTCCCAGTCACCCTTCAAAGGGGGGTGCTGGCGATTTCACTAAACGAGTCCAACGGAAATTTAGTCGCGCACAAGAGAGGGTAAGTTTCACATATAAAATTACCAGTAGTGCTGTTGTTAACCTGCTCTTTAGCTAACATTTTAATTACATTGTTTTAATGATTAACATTTTAGTGTGCAGATAAATTGCATTTAATGAAAAAAAAAACACTTTTTATTGCAATAAACCTGTCAGAATTGTTTTCTTCATTAGAGATTTCTTCTTTTTCATCTTATTATTATTATCGCACTCTCACACCTGGACAGGGTGCCAATCCATCACAGGGCACACAAGCACACACACTTGCACACTATGGGCAATTTGGAAATGCCAAATGGCCCAGTGTGTGTGTGCATGGGCTTTGCAGATGTATGTCTTGCCCGACACTATTTTAGTTACCCAGTCCTTTGGGGAAAGAGTCTCCTCTTGTTGAATTTACCAGGCATCCAGGATGATGACTTCTTGACCTGATCATTGATCTCAGATGTCTTGTGCACTGAGCTCGAAATGACAACATTCTTTTACCCTTTGATGAGAAGGCTACTCTCCCATTTGTAGGGAGTGTAGGGGAGCTTATTCCTTCTACTTGTGCCAACCATTGTAATCTGCTTCTTCAGGAGCTTCTGGGCTGAGTTCATAAGATGTAAAGAAACTGTCACAAATGACAGACACAAGACCAGAGGTAGCCTCTCCTTAGGACCTATTTACACTCATCAGTTTTCTAGTTTTCTCCACATTTATTGAAACCCTCCAAATTTCTTATCTCCAAGATGATTATTTTGATGGCTGGTGTGATGAATACTGAGGCAATAACCTAGGCACAGGCAACTGCATATCTTTTGGGCCCTGACACCAGGATTGGTGCAACTGTCATTTTATCTGCAGCATTTGTCTTCTTCATGCAGCAACACAGACAATAACAAAATTCAACTTTCTTTTACTAAACATTGCCTTTTTATCAGAAACTTCAATCATGTTACACTGAAACCACCTCCCATAATTACATATTACTGTGCAAGAACCCTCTTAGAGCCACAGAAATAGTTTCGTACAATCACAAACTTTTATCTGACTATGCTAAAATGTTTGCCTGCTACTCTTTCAGGTTTTACAGAAGTTTGGCAGGTCTGAAGAGACAGTAGATGCACAGTTTGAAACATGTGCACAAAACCTCCAAGAACAGCAGGTACTTAATACTGTTTATCACAAACATAAGACTTGGTTTAGAAGAAATGGTAAAAAGGATATCTAATACTGGGCTTTTATTTATTTAATTCTTTACTTCATAGAGTGATGGACACAGAATATACAAGGACCTTAAAGCATACTTAAATGCTGTCAGAGGTTTGTTAGATTATGAGTTCTTTTAAGATGTTTGGCTAAACAAGTACTTAAAGCAATATTTACATTATAATGCTTTCTTTGAAGTTAATGTAAGGTGTTTAAAACCTAACAAAAAATCTTTAAAAAAAAGTTTTTAATGTTTTTATCTTAATGTTCTTAATATCTTAATGCAGTTTCTAAATCAAAATGACGTTTATAACATATTTCTTAGTGTTGAAACACCCATGACATGTAAATAAGTAATTAAACTAGAATCCTCATGCTCACAAAGAAAATGCAACATTTGTTCCACAGTTATGCGAGATGCATCTGGTCGTCTGTTTCAGTCTCTGTTTGACGTTTATGAGCTTGAGTGGGAAGGGGGAGAGGACCTTGGGGCTATTGTAGAGGTGACCTTCATGAAAACTTAGTCACAGAATGTGCAACTGTTGCTCTTGCAGCAAGAGTCATATGTACTTCTGATATGCAAATATCTCTACATAGGGGGAAGACCTGCTGTGGAATGATTATGAGGCAAAACTGCGAGACCAGGCACTGCTCACAATAGAATCTTATATGAGCCAGTTCCCAGATATGAGAGTAATTACCCACCTCCACACACACACACACACACACATCCAACAGTCTATTTTTACCCTGTTTGCCTTTTTACCTTCCATGTCATTGTACATTTTGTGGCCCTCAGGAAAGGATTGCCAAACGAGGCAGAAAACTTGTGGACTATGATATTACTCGTCACCAACTGGAATCACTGCAGAATGCCAAAAAGAGAGACGACGTCAAGATAAACAAGGTGGATTAAGATCCAATTGTTACCTTTAGGGCAAAATGCATATACATAGTAAACATTATTAATTTTCCATAACTCCAAGATTTATAATATAGGAGCTCTGTAACGTTTGAACATTATTAGGCCAGTAATATTACTGTTTGTAATGTAAATGACTAAAAACTAAAAAGGAATATTGCTCACTCTGACATACCAATACTGTAGGAGTCATGAATGGGTGGTAATGGCTGTTATTGCCGTGGGCAGAAAAAGGCAGGCATAGGCGTAGAGGGTTTTTTTATTTTTTTAAACAAAAGAGTCTTTAATCAAGACATAACATAAAACAGGAATCACAAAGAAACAAAAAACAAAGCAACGAACACACTCAAATTATACTACCCATAATTGAACAATACCCAGGCTCTATGACAAGACACACAAGACATAAGCATTAT